>JAVLVB010001034.1:1820934-1877480 GCA_032876305.1 Orestias chungarensis | reverse complement strand
CACACACACACACACACACACACACACACACACACACACACACACACACACACACACACACCCGGTGCACAGTAATACTCGGGCTTTGTGGCTTTCATATAAAGTTGGATTTTCAGGATGTAACTTGAGCTCATTGCTCTGAGTTCAACTAGGATTTATATTGACTGATTCAGATAATCAACACATATGTTTCGTTTGATTAAACATAGGAACTTTCAGATTGAGATTATAAATATTTGCATTGATTTTAAAAAACGTTGTTTGTATCAGTAATTATTTATATATATATATATATATATATATATATATATATATATATATATATATATATATATATATATTTGTATGTAACTGTGACAAACTTTCATGGGTTTTGTCATATTCCCAAGATTTTACTGTTTCTTTGATCTTTCTTCAGATTTCTGCCTGCTGTTTTCATTATATCGTTTTCAAATTAAAGTTAATCAAAATTTACATAAGATTTGGGCCAAAAGCTGCAGGGTTTAATGATTTCAAATACCTTTATACCACAGCCTGTTAGAAGATTTGAATTTTCCCTTTGTATTGGTCAGTAATCCAATACAATATTCAGGGTATAAAATCCCACTAATCAGCACAAGAATGTTTAGGTGGATTTATTTTATGTAACCAAAGCTTTAAAAAAAAAAAAAAAAAAAGGTTATTCAATCAATTTTTAACTTTTTTTAACTTTTTTTAATTTTCATGTCTTTGCATTTTAGCTGGAGTGTAATTAGCAAATAAATAAATAAATATATAAATAAATGGAAAAAAATTAATCAATAAATAATACATTCTTTTATTACCTTTAAGTGAGTGAATGAATGGATATATATATATATATATATATATATATATATATATATGATTGTTCTCTCAGATCACAAACTCTATTTTATTTTATATGGTACAGCTGGTACTTTTTCAAAAATTTTGTATGGTATACAATTAACCAAATTACAATATAAATTTATTTAAACATAAATAAATAAATGGTTCAATAAGTAGATAGTAACAATTTATGTTAATTAAAATGTAATTAACTAAACAGTCAAGTAAAGAAGTTAAACATAACTGAAACAATAGAAAAATTATGAGCTAGCAAACCTCATTTTATCACATTTATTTATTAACTTGTGAGATCACCAAGAGATCCTTCTGACATTCCGATGTCCGTTGAGCTAATTGATTTTGCAACTGCATGTGTTTTCTTTTTAATTTTACCAAGGATCAAAGTTACTAAAAAGGCCCTAGAGCCAAGGTCCTGAGCTCAGTCTGCGCCTGCAGAGAACGGCTAAGCTAACACTGCAGACCCTGTTTGGATATAGGGTTTGTGAGTGTTGTTGGTGAGTTGGGGGGGGTTGTATGGGAGGGACAAATGGATTCCATGTTTGCAGGAAAACACGCTTGAGGCGCAGAAAAACTCTGTTGTTTATGAAGCACACGTGAAACCACTCAAAACTAAATTATCTTCCTGTTGTTCCAGCTTTTGTCATTCTCAGTCCTTAGGTTTCTTGCCAGCAGTGTCACCACCCAGTGAGCAGGTCTGCGCTACTGTCTATCATCCTGCACGTATGTGTGTATGTGCACTTTTGCTTCTTTCTGCCAATTTAAAACCAGATCTGACATGTTTTTTCCTGTCAGAAGTAAGACTGATGTAAGACTAAATCAGCATCAAATGATCAAAGATAAAGATTCCCTCCTTAACATTTATTCTTAGTTATTTGGTCTCTTTATGTTAGCAAAAGGTATAAACATTTGTCTGGCATGGTTGATTGCTGACAAAAGAGTTGATCAAGCACATCAAAGTTTTTACCTGCTTGTCCTAGATATTTTATGTTTAGGATTATTAGAGCTGGACTATTTATTGTCCCAATAATCAGCGAATGCAAGCATGAACCAAAACTTGATGTACACAGCTTTTCCCTTCACGCGTCTATCTCCTGTACCCTCCCTCTGATCATTTTCCCATCACATTTTTACATTTTCAAATACTTAGTTTTACGGCAGACTTCTGTTTCTCCTCAGAGAACAGGTGTTCAGCTCATTCAGACTTAGTACCAGCTTCATCTGCAGCAATAGAGGAAATTGCTATATGAGGGCGACCACAGTAGGTCATGAGACTCTGGTCTACGTGCAATTAGATGAGTCTTATGCAAGGGTCAGGACTGCGTTTCACCACAGGATTACATGTTCTGTGGAAAGAGTACCATGATTACACTCCTGAACCCTATTCAGTTTTATATATGATAACTTTTGGGCTTTATTACACTTTATGAGAAAGGATTTTATGAGAATTTTATATGCATTCCACGAGTAGGCGACTTTAAATGACATTATTACATGAGCGAAACGAAAGCTTTATGTAAGTGAGCTGAAGGAGAATCTTAACCATGTTGTGAATATCCTTTTCTTATTTAATCCCAAGGTCTAATGTTTCATATTTGGGGCTCCTTTCAGAGATTAAATTTACTAAAAGTAAAAATGTGGTCTTCATAAATGGCTAACAAAAACCTTGGTTTGTTCTACTACTACTAGGCCTCTTGTTTATTAGGTAACCTAGATATTCTCACCCACCGTTTAAAATAACATCAGTCTGGCCATTTCCTTACTATGCAACTCACTGTATTCTCTGGTGCTCTGGTGATTAAACCCATTCATCTATTCATCTCGATTTAGATTAATTTCATTTTAGCCAATCAGTGAACCGGATGACTCGTCAATAATCGTATTAATCTTCTGAGACCATTTAAAATTGTATCCCAGCTACTGTTGCAGTTTTGGCAATATCAGCAGAGGAGGTGAACAAAGTCATTCATTTTGTGTTAGCCACACTTCCAAATATTGGGCTAACAAAGTCAGAAGAAGATCAATGTTTTAAATGTTTTATTCCTATCTAAGATGCTATGTCCCTTCTTTCGACATGTTTCGCTAAAGACTCATTTTCCAGTTGGTTACGTTAAAAGTGAAGGCGATGGAGTGACTGCTAGACAAGCGGATTTCTGATAAGCCTAATTGAGCTGGGGCAGTACAGAAGTTAGCTGGATAAAACCAGTTCCAATTATTTAAAACTTCAGAGGAGTCCACCCAATCTAGCAAGCAATCAATACTTAATGGATTGATTGCTCTCTATACAAAACAAGGCGTAGAACAAGGGGCTGATTTTTAGCAGGCTAGCAATAAAAAAAGAAAAGGAAAAAAAAACTTCAATATCACACGTTCTGCAACAAGAAACTGGAATCTTTTCTGTTGTATAAAGGGCATTTTGTTATTAATATATTTAAAGCTAGTTTTTTTTTGTTGGTGCTGAATATATATGTCATTTTAATATTACTAATCTGGATGTTTCCTAGAGATGCACTCTTGCTGCCTCATTATGCATATATTGGCATGGCCCTAAATTGCTGGATTTTCTTTTTTGCTAAGGGCACGATGGTTTATTACTGTGCTGGCAAGGAAAAATACAATGTTCAAAAAAATAAAGAGAACACTTAAAAGGCACAATATAACTGCAAGTAAATCAAACTTCTTTGAAATCAAACTGTCCATTTAGGAAGCAACACTGATTGACAAACCATTTCACATGCTGTTGTGCAACAACAGGTAGAAATATTTGGCGATTAGCAAGACACACTCAATAAAGGAGAGTTTCTGCAGGTGGGGACCAAAGACGACTTCTCAGTACCTATGCTTGCTGGCTGATGTTTTGGTTTCTTTTGAATGTTGGTGGTGTTTTCACACTCGTGGTAGCATGAGATGGACTCTACAACCCACTCAAGTGGCTCAGGTAGTGCAGCTCATCCAGGATGGCATATCAATGCAAGCTGTGTTAAGAAAATTTGCTGTGTCCATCCAGAGCCTGAAGAGCTACCAGGATACCATTACAGCAGGAGACACATAGGAGGGCGTAGGAGGGCCTCAACCAATCAGCAGGATCGCTACCCCTGCCTTTGTGCAAGGAGGACAAGGAGGAGCACTGCCAGACCCTTGCAAAATGATCTCCAGCATGCCAGAAATGTGCATGTTTCTGCACGGGCAGTTAGGAACTTACTCGATGAGGATGGTATGAAGATCCGAAGTCCGCAAATAGGGGCTGTGCTTACTGCCTAATAACTTGCAGGAAGCTAGGCATTTGCCAAAGAACACCAGGATTGGAAAATTAGCTACTGGGGCCCTGTGCTCTTCACAGATGAAAGCAGGTTCAAACTGAGCCCATGTGACAGACGTGACAGAGTCTTGAGAAGCCATGGAGATGGATCTCCTGTCTGCAATACCCTTCAGCATGACCGGTATGGCAGTGGGTCAGTAATGGTTTGGGGTGGCATTTCTTTGGAGGGCCGCACAGCCCTCCATGTGCTCACCAGAGGTAGCCTGACTGCCATTAGTTACTGAGATGAGATCCTCAGGCCCCTTGTTAGACCATATGCTGGTGAGGTTGAGTCTGAGTTCCTCCTAATGCACGACTATGCTAGACCTCATGTGGCTGGAGTGTGTCAGCAGTTCCTGCAAGATGAAAACATTGGCCTGCCGTTCCCCAGACCTAAATCTGATTTAGCATATCTGGGACATCATGTCTCGCTCAATCCACCAATGCACGTTGCACCACAGACTGTCCAGGAGTTGGCGGAAGCTTTAGTCCAGGTCTGGGAGGAGATCCCTCAGGAGACCCTGCGCTGTCCCATCAGCAGGATGCCACGGCAGTGCAGGGAGGGCATACAGGCACATGGAGGCCACACACCATACTGAGCCTCATTTTGACTTGTTTTAAGCACCTTACATCGAAGGTGGATCAGTCTGTTGTGTGTTTTTCAACTTTAATTTTGTGTATGACTCCAAATCCATGCCTCCATAGGTCCATAAATTAAATTCCATATATGATTTTTGTTTGATTTTCCTGTCAGCACATTCAACTTTGTACAGAACAAAGTATTCAATGAGAATAATTCATCAATTCCGATCTAGGATCCCCTTATTTTTTTGAGCAGTGATCTTTCAGTTTACTGCATTATGTCCCTGCTCCACAAGGCCTTCTGTTGTGCAGGTACTTCATATTTCTCTTTTGCTAACTTGCTTCACATCTGGTTTAAGCAAAATAAGTCGAAACAAGCTGATGTAGAAGATGATGACTACTGAGTGGGCCAGCTAAAGCATAGACAATTCTGAAACATGCAAAACAGGGGCGCTCTAAAGTACACTCAATAGCTACTTTTTTTTAATTTTTTTATGGCTGTTAACAGGAATGATTAATCACGTGGCAGCAACTCAAAGCACTCAGGTACTTAGATAAGTTGCTGGAGTCCTAACTGAGAAAAGAATAGGGGATATTTGTTTCATGGTTGATGGTGCCAGAGAGGCAGGTCTGCGAACTTTACAGATTTCAGAATGAAAATGGTCTTAAAAAGTGGGACAGTTGTGTGGAATATTTTCTCACTCATATCAAAGATCAGCTGAGAATAACCATACTGGTACAAGATGACGCAAAGTCTACAGTAGCCTAAATAAGCAACAACTATCAAACTATTAACAGGAAACTGAGGGTACAGCTTGCATTGACTAACCAAAATAAGACAATAATAGACTGGAAAAGGTTGTCTGGTCTGAGTTGATTCAGTTCAGCTACATCTCTAATCTAGTGCAGAGTACCTAATAAACTGGCTGATGAGTATATCACTCACTGTGGAGGTATTTCTATTATGATTAAACCTGATTGATCAACATGTTAGAAAATGAAGGGGTGCATTTATTCTGAATAAAACATGGAGATTTAAGGAATAGCTGGGAATGGCATCCCCACATACAGAAAACAGCTTGAAACTTTAAACGACCTTTTACAATTAGAATCATGATCTGTGCATTATCTTAGGACAGATGATATCTTTTTTCCCCCTGAGATAATAAAAACAGCTTTCCTGTTCAAATGAAGCAAACACTACGAGATCTAAATATTGGTATCTCAGATCCTAGGTTTCGATTTCTCCCCATGTCTGTATTTGTAACTCCAAGTATACCGTTTCACACTAACAGAAATTAGAAGCATGGAGAAAAGTAAACATGGGAGAATTTGGGAGCTGGATATTTTGGAAAAGGAATCCCTTGTTTGTATTCACATTTTACCTCTGGGAAAACTTCTGTCACTGACAGTTTAAAGGGCAGACAGCTAACATTATGTCAATTTGCTGTTACACTGCTGGTATTTATGACTTTATTGAATTAGGGTAGAATTATAGCAGAAAGGCTGTGGTGGGTCGAAGAGCCAGAGAAGGAGAAACGCATTGTGTGTGTGTGTGAGTGTGTGTGAGTGGGGGTGGTGGGTGGGAGGGGTCAAGTTTTTACCGAAGGACGGAAAGTCGTGACTTATTTTTGTTTCGACTGTGTTTCCATGAACATATGGTCCCAGTTTCGACCCATATACTGGGAATCTATGAGGTGACCCCTGACCCGCCTTCTCAGACTGACATGGTTTTGGCTGTTTTACTCTGAGGCTCAGTTCGACCCCGAGTCCCAGAAGTTCAAGGGTCACCTCTGGAGAGTAGCAAATTAACCCAATGTGTCAAAGCTGGCATGACACCATGTTCAGCCAAGTCCTCTTGTTCAAATATATTCTCGTCTTCTCCATCGTCGTGCATTCGATGGTGATCTGTTTCTGTTTTTGTCCTTTTTTGTGGGCTCTTTTAAATTGTACTTCTCTTCAGAGTTTATGGAGTGTGACTAATTTCCCTCCTTTTAACCTCCCTTGTCCGTCTCTGCTGAAATCCCATACATGGCATCCCCACACCCCCCTCCTATATCTTCTCTGTCTTGTTTTCTTCTCCGACATCTTCCTCCTTTTCTTTCGGGCAGGACCTCCTTGGTCTGATCTCCCCTCTCTGCAACCAAAATGCTTCTCTCTCTGTGTGTCTCTCCGTGCGGTTAAAGACGTTTCAGTTCAGCTGTCACAAATTATGTTCGCCTGCCCAGCTGTCAAAACAGGGGGGTGTCCCTTTCATTCCACCTCACAAACTACGAAAGGAGAGGGGAGAGAGAGAGAGAGAGAGAGAGAGAGAGGCGGGGGGCTTTAACGCTCGTGTTTGGAAACAAGCAATTATCTCTAATTATTGTTTTTCTTTTCAGTTTCCCTGTCCTGATGGAGGTCCGAAGAGACGAACATGAAATAATCCGCCCCAGTCGTCCAGGATCAGTGGGCCTTCAGAGTCCGGGCTCGGTCCTGGGACTCTGTGGCTTTCATCTCAATGTGAGTCAGGAGTTGATTCAAACATGTAGTGATGGGAGAATTAACCCCTGGGACCCAGCTTTCAATGGGCTCCGCTAGGAGATTATATGTGTTGATGGCAGGCTTTTCTGTGTTCTTGGGTTTTAGAACATTAACTGTTAAATCAAGGCACCATGGTCAAGATCCTCACCTCAATTTATGGGGCGATTCTTCTCTATTGCATACTTATCCGTAAAATGAATAAAGGGGCAGATTAAAACTTGCCCTGAACTTTGTAGAGTCCCACCCAGAACTTAAAATAATACTTTGCATAAAGCAAAGTAACTGTCATAAGACTGCTTCTGTGAAATAGAATGACTTTTATTCAAATTTCCAAGACTATTATTTAACCTTTTCTGCTATAACTTACATCTAAGTGAATATGTGGTGCTTAAACAGTAAAACAGAAGTGGGTAGACTACCCAAACATACTGATGAAGTGTGAGTAACACAGAAGCAAGAAGCAAAAGAAAAATAAACAAAGATATTACTCATATAAGAGTGGAGAAGTAGTCTGAGTCTGTAAAAAGGCTACTTGATTACTGAGTAACAGATCATAACATCTGACAAATTATGTAAAAATCATATCGTCAGACACATTAAAGCTTTTATCCAAAATATGGCATTTGAAGACCATCATAAAGAGAAACTTGATAACGAATGTGGGCGAAACCAACTCTCTTCCAAATCCATTCAAAAACCTCAAAAACTATTACAGTCGATGGTGTCGATATGCTATAACAATGTGATAGACTTCCTGTTACAATGTGTGATGTGTGATGTTTACATTTTCTTCTCAATCGTTACATTATACATCAGACAAGCAGATAAAAAAAAACATGGAATTAGAAAAGTTTAAAAATGTAGGTTTGTGTTTTTTTGTCTATATTTTGTCCGCATAGAAACTTAACTTACTGTAACGAAGGATCCTGATTTATCATAAATATATTATTGATATAAAATTAAAAAGTAAAGAGTTGGCAAACAACTCCTAAAATGTAACTGAGTTGATGTTGATGTCTTAAGGTTGTTCCTTGCTGTCTGAAAGAAAAACAAAAAAAGAGGAGATTGTTTCCTGTCATCCCTCGCAAGTCAACTTATGTTACCTGAAGTCGTAAGTGGTTTCCTAAATAAACTAAACAGAGCTTTGCAAATGAGAAAACTGTCTGATAGAGACCTATCCTGCCCCTTCTGATTTCTTTAGTTTTTTCTTTTCTTTTTATTTATTTATTTTTATCACTTTGAAATGTATTTATATCATCCAAAAAATTGTAATATGAGAGTTGAATAAATTGAGTAAAAAAATAAGATCTTTTTTAAAATGATGACTTCATGTTTTTTGAAAGCATCATGTGCAATGCAAGGCAAAACATATTTATGTAAGACTGTCAAAACCGCTTCACATAAAATATAAGAAATAGATTAAAAGTAAGAGTTTTAAAGCAGAAAGTTTAGGATAGAAATAAATGTCACAATCCTCTCCCATTGCCAAATTATGCATATTTTTTAACCAGTCTTCTTTTAATAAGCACATCTTCTTTGCTTAGAATATATAATTTTTTGTGTACAACATTGTGCGTTTTCAAAGCAAGTCATGTTATTTGAACGTGACAAAGGGTGGGAACAATTGGATTAGCAGGGATTTTACCAATGACATCTGTACAGAGGGAGATTTATGTATTTACATACATGCCAATCCTGTTTAAAACCACATTCTCTACCATCATGAGGTTATTAACAAAAGATAATCTTCTCTGTCCGGACAAAAAACAAACAAAAAACAATGATGGATATGGAAAATTGAAAAAGCCAAAACAAACAAAATCAGAGGTTTGTTACTTCAAGACTTTTGTATATCAACAATTTTATGTGCAAATTTATCAAATGGGGGGACGGGGGGTTCGGGTTTAGGTAACAGAAGATTTGTGATCCAGATGACCAAATGAACACACTGGAGTGATGTGAGTTGCAAGTGTAGCAAAATCACAAGCATACTTAATATGAGGGATTACCTCAAAATCAATCCACGTAATCCAATCAAAGCGTGCAAGTGTCCATCAGTTTGACAGAAATAGACTGGGTTATTTGTTCAATTTAGAATGCATAGAACTGACTTGCGATTCGACTGTAATATCGAATTAAACTGAAATAATGGCCATGTCTTGTAAGTTGGTGCTATATAAATAAAAAGAAATTAGATTAAAATTAGTTGAATTCTTCATACTCCCCGCTTATATGATAGTACCTGAACCAATGGATATTTTAACTTTTAGGGTTTTATTAGGGTATCTGCGAAACATTCCAAAAATGGTACAATTATCTATAAAAAAGGCTTAAAAATAAAAATAGAAAACTTGTAGTTTTTTTATTTTTATCAAACGATACGGCTGAGGCTTAAATAACTAAAGGCATTAAGGTAAATCAGAAAGACTCAACACTGATCATAGTATTCTGATCATTTTAAGCGTTTTTTTAATGAGCGGTAGCCAAAGGGGCTGAAGTATACAAAGTTTTCTCTGGCTTTTCACAGCATAAAGCAAAGCGCTTCCCTCCATTGCCTTTTGCCATGTACTGCTACTCAGCTGACTGGAAAAAGGCTGTGACAATGTCCCTTTCTTAAAAAAAAAAGGGACATTTTTTAGCTTAAAAATTTCCATTTGGGTGGAATCAGAAGTAAATAGCATTAAAATAGTGAACATACAACAGAAAATTAAGACTATAATAATAAATAAAGATTTAAAATTCATTTATATAAAAGCAAATATATTATATCATTATATATTATGCCACCCATGCAGCACTGAAAATAAAAAGTTGTGCTTTTGGAAACATAATACAGCAAGCTGTTATGCATTAAATACCTTGTCACTAAATTGTTTTAAAAGTTTTTAAAAGTGATATAAAGGCACACTATGATTAGGAAAGAGTGGCTGGAGAGGTAAAATTAAGTTTTTTGCACCATAACAAGGATCTAAAGCTGATCCCTATTGCAACCCTTAACCTTATACCGCATCTGATCACATTTTAAAATGAACAACATTATCAGATCAACCAGTTAAACCGTATGTTTAATTTATGACCTTCTTACGTGAACTGAGATAGAAATCCCTTTCTGGGGTTTTCTATACTGAACCAGCACTCAAGAACAACTGGCTGAAGGGCACAGACTGTTAAAGGTACAATTTTTCAGTAAAACAAAAAGGAAAACGTTTTTATCCTTTCTGATTTTTGACCACTTGGGGGCAGTGAAAAAAAAAACAAAAACTTCAGTGGTTTCATGAACCAGGTTTGCCAGCAGTTTACACATCTAACTAATGGAGAGACATTTAAGTATGTGTTTGGGACAGCAACTGTTTTGTGCTGCACAGTTGGGGCAAACAGAGTTTATCTGAGCGTATTATCTCAGAAAAGAATAAGCTTAAAAATGGCATTCACTCAGCCGGACTCCCCTCCTCTAAATCCCTTCTCCTACGGTCTGATCCACTCTTTTTTCTTTTTTGTGTGTTCCCTCTCAATAGAGAAGACATTACATGAAAAATCTCTATTGTCCTGCCTCGGATTCTGGGTGTAATCTCTCTTGTCAAAGGGAAAATTCAGTGATTAGTCCCCGCCAAATTATAAGGGGTGATCAGTGTGTCTGTTCAGCCTTCATTAACTGCCAACAGAGATTCGTCAGAACCACCCACGCTACCAGGACCTTCAACCTCTCACCCCTGACACCTGGAACTTTCTCAATTTAGCTCCCAATGCATGGATCTGAATTGGACAAACTCTTCTTTTTGTGTAGCTACCGAGGCTTTCTGAAGACGACGGGGCTGACTGGAGAATTCCCATGGTCTAAAGGTAAATAAAGCAGTTTTTTTTTTTTCCCCAACTAAAGGTTCCACATGTGTAACTTTTTATCTTTGAAACAGTGATGATGATGGGAAAAGAGCTCAAAGTGTCACTCACAACAAGACATGCGGACGTCGTGCCGCGCTATCTCGAGACCACCCATCATAGACATTACGTTGGATAAACAGAAGATTTTTAGCTGTAATATCTAGCAGATGAGGGGTCGACATGTGAAGAGGGCTCGTCAGAACGGGGTCATCTATGACGCTGGTCAACTGGTCATTTCTCCCAGCCCATTAACCACCTGGGATCGGTATGTTTTGTCAGCTTTTCCCAAGTTTTGGGTTTCATTTGCCTCGCTTTGAAATGCAACACGCTTTGCACCACACACGCCCAGGAACACGGCTTTCTCTGACAAACACACACAAACATTTACACACTCTGAAGTCTGATTCAACAACCCAGAGCACATATGTGCTGACTTCTCAACAAATGCACTGGCCTCATGCTTGCAGATGCGAACAAACATGGATCCAAAAAGTTGTGCAGTTGGGTTTGGTACCTTTTTACATTTTGAATATTAATCAAACCCTGTGAAGTATATTATAGTTCATTAGTAGAATCTGTGTCCACCTTTACCACATTCACATTTTGTCATAATATATACCTAATTTTAATGTTTTTTATTATTATTTAATGCAATGAAACAATATAAAATAGAACATTACTTTGTTAAATCTATCCATATTTTGAGTCGGGATTTTTACTGTTTGTTCATTAGAAACATGTGAAGTTTGAAACATTGAATAAAAGTAAAGATAACAGGCCACAGAATCAGTTAATCCCTAATGCAGGATTTTGTCATAATTTGGTCATTTTTGATTCATAATTTAACTGTTTTAATCCTTAGCTATACAAATAAAAAACATTTGGTCAAGCAGGTAAATATACATTCTTATTCAATAACTTAATTACTGTTTATCAAAAATGTACCTTTACGCAGGCACTAAATGTACCTTTAATTAAGATCATATTTCTATATTAATTATTTAATGATCTGATATAATAATGTGGTCATTTCAAATATCATACTTTCATTAGCTGTAAGTGGATAATCGTGATAGGTAACAGAAATAAGATTTAGAAATATTCAAGGGTGTTTAACTAGTATTTATAATGACTTTTTAGTCATATTCAATGTATTTAATAGGACTCTATATTGTGGTGCTTCTTAAAAATTATAAAAATAATTATTTATATACATTCGGACCTAATACGTAGTTATTTAGAAATTATGCATTGGAGTCATGATAAATGATGATATCTTCTCTGAGAGAGAAATTTCAATTCAGAAGCACATATATAATGATTCTGCTCTTTTAGTTGAATTAAAATATAGCTATGTAACGCTATTGGAGGAAAGAAAAAGAGCAGACTAGAAAGGCGGGTCTCAATCTGAAAGCATATTAGGGCTCCAGCATAAAATGATCATGGTGACAGATCCTGGTAAACAAGTAAACCAGGTTCTTTATACTGAAAAACATAGAATGGTTACTCTGATAATCCACTCACACTTGCTTATTATATAGGCCTCAGAGCACTTTCTTTCTGTCCTTTAACAATGGCTTTCTAAGACACCTTTATGAGGTATATTGGTTGATTTTCCAGTCGACAGTTTCTGTGACCCATTCTGTGAATGCTCTTCAATAACTACCATGCGTCTTTTATGTACGAATCTGGAAAACGACCATGCATTGGTCGTTTTTTATTGTGTCATACTGTTATTTAGATACACACAGCATAGACTAAATAAAACTGTATAGAGGATCACTAACAGCTACTTTGTTAGGTTGTATGTCTTGAAGTTTCTACTGGGCCTTTTTATGAAGAGTCTATATAAAAGGACCATCTCAGGTTTTGAGATAGGGGGGGCTGCTACAAAATAAAAGGGATCCAACGCAGAAGCGTTTTTGCTGAGGATGAAGTCCACCATCATTGTCAGTCTTTAATGGATTAAGCTCCAGGTGGTTCTGAATGTTCTGAGTGCGCCATTCGATCCATGTACTATCTTCACTGTCCTGGATTACACCAATGACAGGTGGGAGTGAACTCATCCCTGGATGGTGATGGTCCTGATGATATATGAAAACTTTGAAAGGTTTGAATATGTTAGTTAGCCAAATTTGTGCCCTTTGAATGTCATACAACGCAACGATTGTTCTCCATTTTATCTTTGCACGGCAATGACAAAGCAGCTACATGGCAGACATTGAATTCTTTTGTCACAGTACAGCTGAGGAATAAAGAATGCAAAGCTGCAGGTAAGAAATATCCCACACATGTGAAAAATAAGGATATTGAAATCCAAGAGCTCACAAGGGTGCTATGTATTGTGATCGACTCTGATCATTTCATAATCCCTGCAGACTATCTACCCACATGTGAAGATTTCCTTCACACTAAATGAAAGACTGTTAACCGATTAAAGTGATACACGCGGGTATCTTCATGGATGAAAGAGAAAGCTGGTTGCCACTTTCCTGTCCAAAATCTGAATCAGCTGCAACATCTTAAAAATCACCTTTCAGCCTGTCGGGCAATCACAGCTGAGAGTTCCCTTATGTGAAGAGATGAAACGCAGAAGGAAAACTGATACACCTCAATATTCTCTGGTGTCCAGGCTTCAAGACTCAAATTAAAAAGTTAGAGTCTCACATACAGAAAGTATGTTTTGGAACAAAGATGTTGATAAGTATCAGATGGGTCAAAAAGATTCAAAGTAAACCAAGGATTGGAGTTTTCACTGTGGTTCTTGAGACTTGTGTAATCAATCTCTTATTTTTTATCTTACAGAGTTTGTGTTCCAAGCAGTCATGTGATAAATGTTGATAATTTTTATTTTTATTTTGTTTTTTCCACTGTTAATTAGATTGCGCTGCATCACAAGGTGCTGCTTGTACGTTGAGCTGCAGGCAGTGCAACTGAACGCAAATACTGCGCTCCTCCTGTAAATCTGCCACGAACAATGTTAACATTTCAGCTTTCCCGGCCCAACACATTTATTAGACTGTCAGCAAGCCCAGGGTCTGTTTTTCACTGCTGCTATGTTACTGAATCAATTGAAAAGCTCTTTTCCCGCAGCATGGCCCTTTATTTATGGCTGTCTTTTCAGTGTTGTGTTCATACAGATCCAGTGGGGATGAAACTGAGGGAGAGGAAACTGAAGTATAGAGAAATGAAACTCTAGCTCTTGAGGCTAGTATCAAATCCTGATGTATATCTTATCCAAACGGATATATGTCCTAAACATTGGCAGGATGTGTTTGTGGTAAAATGTGCTAAAAAAAGCCCAAGTTGCCAAAAAATACTGACTGTCTCCTCAGAGACAGTTTCATATTGCACCTAACCAGTCTATTGGCCATCTAATTACTCAAATCTCACTGTTACTGGTTGTCAAGGACAAAATAATAATAATAAAACAATCATTATTAATGAAATGGATAAATGCTTGACAGAATTACTTCCTAAGTATAATGTACACCCTAATTCAAATAAGGCCTGTTGCTGTTAAATCCTACCTGAGGGGAAAAAGTTCTAGTGCTGAGCAGTTTGTAAATAACTATTTTTAACCAACTTTTAGAAAAGCTTGTTTTCAACCAACTGAATAATCAATACCGTAAGAACAGCCTGGTTTTAGATCCAATCTAGAGTCAAATAAGTGTTTGCTCTTGAACTGAAAACAGCGTTTAATCCTGTTGAACACATCTCTTCAATTAGCATCTTTGCAGCTTTCCTTAAATTTCTTTAAAACATTTAATGTTGCCCTATAATTTCAGTGACATGTATGCTGTTACTTAAAAAAAACATAAAGAAAAAATAACCTTGTTGAACATTTGATTCAGTAGCAGTCTTCTTTAGTAGGTGTCTATAATCATTTAACATTTTCAATTGACCATTCTTTCAGACTTTGTCATGCACCAGTTCCCCAATATGTAGGTAACCCGACAGAATCCAAAAGCCAAAAAATTTGGCTTAACCATTTTATAACTTTGCTTTAAAAAAGTGTTTAAAACTGGTAACCTCATGTCTCTCGTTGGAAAAACCCAGAATACATGAAGAGCTATCATTGAGAGACTTGCCTCTGGTTGCTGATTACAGAAGGTCCTACAATTTGAAAGAGGACGAACCTTACAGAGGCTCCAATCGTGACAACCAAGGAACAGCCTCTTAGCAATAAAGCAATGGAGACCTGGGTCAACCACATCAGACAGGACCAAAGATCCAGACTAAGTAAAGATGCTCCTAAAATAGTGAAAAAACAAGTAAAACCAATGCAAAAAGGAACACCAAGACATGGAAATAGTGTACAGGAACATCTGGGCCGTGTGAGCTGGGCATTTAAGTGGCAGATATCACCAACAAGGGTTGAAAATGATAAGGATAAAGATCCGGGCTAAAACAAACAGGTTGTGGTTAACCAACCGGACATTGTGGTAGCAGAAAAAGCAGGAAGTGGTGAAAGTCATAGAAATCCAAATGACTGCAAGTAGAAGACCAACAAGAAACTAGAGAAATACAAATATCCCAAAGAGGAGCTAGAGATAATGTAGACAGTCAAGGCATTAATAGTGCCACTGAGGATGAGACGCTGAAAGTGGGAAACTGGCAGCAGTGGCATCCAGGGTCAACCTAAAAGACTTACGACTTTAAAGATGGCTGTCCTATCAAAGCTGAGAAGAAGAAAGCCAAAGTGTAATTCTTCAATTCTTAAGCCCTGGTAGAGGACCGGAGCATTAAGTATGATTCTCTAGTTTAATGGCCAAACTACTAATAATGAAATTTGTATCATTCCCCTGACTGATACCTTTGTACAATGATGTCACTGTAGATCTTTCTAACCATTCTGAATACTATTTATCAAATGCCACAAAAACCCTCCAAAGGTTGCTAAACTTCAACTATCAGGTTAATGATATTTACGAGAATATATGGCAGTACTTCACCAAAGAATACATCCTGCAAATAATTATCCATTAATGACTGTACGCTGCCAGACTATTGCATAAAAAATAATAATCTTGTAACATATCTGCTCAGGTGATTTGTACAGAGTTTATGTTGCATTAATCATCAGGATCTTAATTTCTCACCACAAACATTTTGCATTTTAATATGTTTTTATATACATTAGACCATCCCAAAGGTTCTGCAAACTCTTATCCCATAGTGCTCAATTTTTAAATTAAGGTCCATAGTGATTAACTTTTTTTTTTGTATTTAATTGTTGTGTATCAACACTGACCAACTTCTCTGTCCACAGCATCATGACGATGCAGCCAAGCGGATTTTCACTGAGGAGATGTTTGGTTTGTTGTATTTTGGGGAGATGCAATAATAAAAAAATACAAACATTTAAACAAAAACACATGAATCGTCTTTCTCTTTCGTCTACGGCCAACTGGGGGATTTATTAGCGATATGCTTTCCACATCTCAAAACTCACTAACATTTAACCAATCATTTAACAAAAGTGAATTTCCGCAGTTCTCTTGGATATGATAATACTGTTTTCTACACAGATTAGAGAAGTTTATTGTCGGTCAAGCCAAAAGTAACAGGTCATGTCGAGCTCTGCCTTGTCTGCTATTTCTCGATAAGATTCACAGGTTTTCCTAAAATATCAAAATTTTGGCTCCCCCATAATCAGAGTGAGGACTTTCATTCCCCTCTTTAAACAGTGACTTTGGTTTCAATTGCATTATTCTAACTTATTTTATTTACTTTTCCATAATGTCCCTTTATCTGAAACTTTGTTTAGTCATTGTAGATTACTTTTGTATATACATATAGTTTCCTAGTTGTGTTTGTTTTAATGGACTTCTACTCCCAGTAGTTCTATAAATAGTGTCTGACTTTTATAAATACAACGACTTCCCAGATGCTGAGCTGAATAAATTTGTCTGCTGTATTCATAGTGATGATGCGTTCCCTGTGCTCATGGGGAAATGTTTTCATTGGCCTCGGTTAAGCGACAGCAGTAAGGACGGGCCCAAGTTTTATTTTTGGACCCGGATGACAGAGCACGGTATCTGAGGCCCTTAAAATTTCTAAACACATTGTTGCAACTTTCGCTCATCTTCAACATGTTTATTAAGAGTTTGTTTTGTTTATTACCAGTGGGGTGTATAGCAGCAACTCTGAGTGTCCCCTATTTGATTTGTTAAATTAATTCCCAGAGTCATTTCCTTGGCTGTGAAACATTGTTTTTTTCTTCACAGGCAAAGCACAGAATGAATTATAATACTTTAAACCTCTGGAGCTCATTTTTGAGCAAATGGAGCTCTTGCAACACAGCTTCTGAAATAATATGATTTATGACCACCAATCCCTATTTAAATACAGACACTGAAAAAAAACAAAAAAACAAACAAAAACTAAACGCTTGGCCCATTTACAAAAGCATCTGGATTTTCTCAAAGTTGTTTTGCATTCACAGACTTGGAATTTTTTCAGCATTTTGTGTGTTGTAACCACAAACTTTAATGTATTTTATTAGGGCTTTTATGACATTGACTGATATAAAGTAGAATAGAATTCAGTATAAAAATAAATTAGAAAAAATGGCTTCAATCAATCAATCAATCAATCAATCAATCCAGCTAATGAGCGATTCACTGAATGATTGATCGATCAGTCATCATATGGGATATACCACCATTTGTAACATTGTCTACAAAAAAAATTTAAGATTTTAAGATTTTGATGAACGGTTGCATTTAATTGTAGGAATTGTATTACAGAGGTACACCTCATTCATCTGGTGACATGGATTTACTTTTTTTATTTAGTGTTATCAAATTAAAAGGGGACAAATACATTTATTCGCCACGATTTTCAGATTTTTGATATCCACCAAAGTATGGAAAACCATGTGTAGTTGAACAGTCACTGTTGGTCTATGACATTGACATCTGTAATCCCTGTAGTTCAGGGATATTGATATTTTTAAATAGATTTTCATGTCAGTAGTCATGAAAAACCTAAAGGCCCGTCAGGTCAGCCTGGTCGGCACAAAACCCCACCGTACATATCCTTCCACTAAAATCATGTTTGCAACTTTTTGGCTTCTTGTTTTATGAGAACTCTGCTGTAAGATTTCAGTCTCTCCACAGAGGACCACACTTGAAGCTCCATATCGATTATTTCCATAAAATCCCATCATGAAACTAATTGGTATCCCATACTTCACATCAGGTTTCCAACATATGAGAGTCAATAAAATGTGGTATTTTTGGGCTTGAGGACAAATCCACTTCAACATAAATGATCTAACATGCCCCCTTCAGTTATTAACTGCACTGTACGGTGTTCACAATTGATGTTTCAGCCTGGTTCGCCTGAGCATTGGAAAAACCTTCTGGATGAGAAAAGATTGATTTTACCCCCACAGTCAGTGCATGTGAGAGTCTCTTTGAGCCAAATGTGTTCAGAGTAATGGTTATGGTGCAGCATAAGTAGTTAATGCTCACTTAACTAAATCTAATAAAAGTAGAGAAAAGTGCTGAATAGAACAGTGCGAAAGTGAGTGCGGATAGAATGCTGAATGCTCTAATTGCTGTGTATTTATATAAGTATTCACAAAAAAACGTCCTGAACAAACACATGGCAGGAATCCTTGCAGACTGGAAGCCAGCTGTGCCGCGCGTTGCTCCGATGAAGAAGTTGCATGGTAAACAGTTCCAGCCCAGGTTTGTTGCAGTTAAAATGCATAGAGAATGCGGAGCCGTGCACGCCCCAGCTGAGAGCCACCGCTATCAGATGGAGGAGAGTGCGGGACCATGTGGGGCAGACCACCCATGAGCGTGCCCCCCCCCCCCCACTCCATTTTTGCCCTGCTGCAGCTGGATGGGACACAAAGTTGGAGCATGGGAACTAACACCAGCCATCAGCAGTAGAGCTGGTCTTTAAACATGATGTTTTTTTTTTCCTTTGTTTGGCTGAGCATATGAGGACATTATCACTTGACTTTAAGTGTGCACATAAGGCTTTCTACGCGCCTAACTGTGAGCCTTTATTTGTTGACGTGCTGTCGAAAACCGACGGAGCCTTGTTAGCTTTACGTGTGTATAGACTTCAGCCTTCAGTGTGTAATATGCAAACTCACAGATGGATCAAAAACAGTCTCATATTATTTGCAGTAAAAGATAAAATTCAAAAAGGTGAACATAAAACTGGTCTGATTTTCATATAAGAAAAAAAAAAAAACTGATGTAGTTTTCACAAAACATCTATTCGGCATCAACAACTGCTTCACTTCGAGAATTCTCAAATAACCCGATTATATCAGTCAGCATTCATCGTCTCACAATTGCCATACGCTTGAAAACTTTCATCATCCTCAGCCCAAACTGAAAGCTGAAGCATTCAGCTAGTATGTTTAGGTTAACTAACCTCATGGGTTAATAAACTAAACAAAGGTAAACCGTGGAAAATGGCCACAATGAAAGCCAGGCTAAGTAAACGAAGCAGAGTTTACAAGATGCAAGGGTTCAATGTGGAACGGGTGATGAAAGTTGTTCTCTCAGAAAGAGAATCCAGATTATTAATATTATCATTACCGATTGTTGAAATGCACTTCATAAAAACTTGATATACTGATGCTTGGTGTACTTTGACCAACAGAATTGTCTTTTAAATACAATTTTACACAGCATTTTCAATTTCTGAAAAGCGTCATGAATTAATCTTTCACTGCAGTGTTATTATCCCAGCTGATGTTTACAATAGCGAGCATCAAAGCTTTTTTTATATTTATTTAGAATTTTTTTACCCTCCGTCATTTAGAAGCTGTAGCTTTAACTGTAGCTGACAAGACGAGACAAACGTGATACTGAGTTTATGAAAGCAAGTCGCGAGTAGTGTTTAGAAAACAGATTCCCACTTTTTTTAAATAATCAAAATATTTCAAAAATATATAATAACTGTTAAGAAAAATTATTATTCACGTTGACAAGTCTATACATGACAAGTCGATTGTTATTTAAAATATATAATAAATGTCCCTTTCTAAATTTTTACAAGTATAATAAATCTTTCATAAATCCCGAACTGATGTTTGGAATCCCAAACAACAGTGTCTTCAAAATAGTTAAATCTGCCTAAGATAACTATTTTAGCAATGCTGATCATTGGTCTTTTTTCGTTGTTGTCACATTTCTTTTCTTCGTTAAGTTCCCAAAATTCTTCCACACATACATTCAAATTTGGGAGAATTTTGTTTTAATGTAATGTTTGGACAAGCCTCATTAGCAGCTTTCCTTAATAAATGATGAAACAGGGGCATTGAAAACAATACTTTCTTCCTTACTTCAAAATAAGAGTTTCAGTAATTGATACAGTTGGATGTTGAACTTATAATGATAATAAGAGCCTTCACCTTTTTGTGTTTTCTTCAAAAGACAGACACATACCAACAGCAACTGGCTAATATTTGAGCGTTGCATGGGGTGATGCTAGAATCCCTCTGTCTGTATATACAGGCAAGTTTAGGCTTTTGTTTTCCCAGTTGGTGAAAAGCAACACATCTGTTTGACTCGAACATGGTTTTATTCGATCTTTCCCAATTTAAACAGATAAAACAGAATACTGTACTACATTAATAAACCTAAGAGAGTAAAAAAAAAAAACATAAAAATGTTTTTATACAATACAAATTTCCTAGAAACTAAATGAAACCTAAAACAATTTAGATAATTTCTAAAAATTACTATCACTGGAACTAATTTATTTGTCACAAAGTAAATATTTACAAACATTGGTTGATTGATTTATTTTCTCCTCCAATTTATATGATTAAATATTTATTGTATATTTAAGATTTGTACCGTTGCAATCAATATTCTGTAATTACAGCAGCTTCTATGTGTGACCATATGCTTTGATCATTTCATGTAGTTTTTGATCATTTTCAAGGCTAGCATTTGTGGATTACACAATTTTAAGTCAGAGAATTGTTTGCCAGATATTTAAAGAAGCTCAAAGAACAGAAATCCTTTTATTGTCATTATACACATTGTACGAGAAAAAAATAAATCTGACAGTCCTAATAGTTTTCACCTTTCCTGGTTTCATATCTTATCTGAACGATTATCCATGGAGTCCTCTGTGAGTTTATCTTTACTTTGTGGGAGTTATTGAATTCGGGATTTTGCCCTTTCTTCCCAGTTTCAGTCAGGGGAACAAACACGAAGCGTGGATCAGCTCCGGAGAAAATATGAACCAGAAGAACAACAAAGGGCCTCTTTTAAACTTTTTCAGAGCACATCTCCTAATAAAAGCTGAGCAAACAAACCCTGCCACTTGCGAGCGGCTGCTGTCCAGCTAGTATCACAGAAAAAAAAAAGAGAAGACTTGCTTTCAATAGAGGGGGTGGGGTGCGGAAGGAGGGGCTTATGGGTCTAATGAAAACTTCACCTTAACTGAAATAATAAAAAGCTCACCACCCAAACAGTGGTGATTTGTTCCTTTCTGCACTGTTTTCTCTAGGCCTCCGCTTGTCACTCAGGAAGCTTAAATGTTTTCCTTTGAGCCTGCGTTTCGTGGTCGAATTTTTCTTTTAGGAAGATAATGTGGTGCACATTCAAAAAGATCCCAAATGTGCCCGGAACTGCAGTAAACCGCACTGCTTTACATGTCTGCAGCTGAATCCGATGGCTGCGAGGCAACTTAAGGCAGCAACCGAAGCAGCGACTTCTGTCGCGGTTCCTCGGAGAGGACAAAGCCGGTTTAGTGGCGGGATGAAGCAGAAGCGCCTGCAAATGGTTACTGTTCAATTTGTATTTTGTTCCCCACTGGTCGGTGAGTTGAGATCAGAGTCGAAAGTGAAAACACATGGGGAGGGTCAGCAGGATCAGAGGGCCGCCACACACAAAGGCGGAGAGGAGGAAAAAGGCAATGGGAACTTGTGTGAAGAAATAGATTGAATAAACACAGTCTGCAATGGGCTGCACCCTGGTATCCCACAATTTACACTGCATGAGAACTTGGAGTCCATGCCTGCTGTTGCCGACAATGAGCTTTCATTGCAGAAAGTGGCATTCCTTGCCTTGTGCCAATCAAAGATCTGGGGCGTTATAGCTTCAGACATGTTGTGAATTCCTGCAGGCCTAATGTGTTTATGTTAAAAATCCTGGGGAAATTGTTACATCACCAGCAAGCAATGTCTTCTGAAATTGCGAACTCCTTTGAAATTTCCAGCAGGCAAATAGATCTAATAACATAATAACGTTGGAAACTGTATTTTTACAATCGGTTGTGAGGATTAAATATGAAGCTTTAGATTTAGCTAAAAAAAGCAGAAAAAAAAACAGTTTGCAGCACCATGACAAAACAAACTTTGGAAAGGGAGTAGAGATGAGGAATTATACCCCCCCTTTCTCCTCTGTCCTGATGAAGCTCACTTCTCCCACCTTGCTTTAATTACAGTTCTAAGCGCCGGACCAACTCCAGTGAGCTCAGCAGAAATGAAAACAGTTCTTAAAAGATGTCCTACACGTTTTCAGGAGGATCGAGTTGCTGGTTATTTGCACACATCAAAGCACTTTCACTAAACACGTGACTGAGCTGTTCATCTACCAAATAAACAGCTAGAAAAGATTAGTGTTTTATTCAGTTCATTCCAAAAAATGCTGTATTTATCTTAAAGGGAAATTAAATATTATTATAACTGCGATCATCTATATATTCAAATAGTCTTGAATTATGTTGTAAAAGAAGCGTCATTATACAATATTATTTTTGGAAAATGGCAAGTCAGAATATTGTCACGCAGTTTCACCAGGTGTTTGCTGTACGCTGCTGCCGCTAGTCTGGTGGAGCTGTGTGGGGTAAGTATAAAAAGGGGTTCTCCAGGCAACGTAGAATAGATTCAAAGATTACACGAAACTGCATGGGTCAAAGCAACGTCCTAGGTATGTTTCTGATGACATAAGGACATTATACCATAATATAAAAATCAAAAAAAGGAAAAACTCTATTCTGTATTAGTCCTCCATAGATATACCATAGTGACTTTTAATGCACTTCATGTGAATATCTAGTTTAAACTATAGGTCCCAGTAGTAAAAACAAGTTTAACACGCAGTTTTTTTGTCTGTCTTTTGTAATTGTTACATGAATTACAAAAAAAAAAAGAGAGAGAGAAAACACAGAAAAAATTGCACCTTTATGGTTTTCTACAAATACATTGGTGAAAATCTGGATATCAAGTGTCACACAAGAGGGGTTTTCATTTTTGATGGAGTACAATCTATGGTGGTTTGGGTAAATACGATAAAAACATGACGGTCAATGTCTGACATGTTAATTATGATTGAAAATACAATTTGTCCAAAACATTCCATTCAAAAATTTTTAAATTACCTTCTTTAACTAAAAGCAAGTGAAAAATAACTACAACACCTATAAATGTGTGCCATTATTGAAAGTATATTGTCAGTTTGCTGTCCTACTTTCAGTCCTCTCTGGGATCTGGGACTGAGACTAATTGAAATCAGCAACATCCCATTTTAAAAACAAACAAGGTTATTACGGTTTCCATGTGTTTTAAATCTCTCAGTTTATTTATGGCTGGGCAAAATGGCTGGGCAAATACCCGCTACCTTTCAGGTTTTTTTCTTTTTTTTTAAACATTTAGAGAAGGCACAGCCCGGTGTTTATGTTACAGGTCCTGAAAGTCAGGATTGCTGCAACAGTGATGTGCACAATCTGATGGATAATAAAAGAAGAGTTTAGTGATGACAACCGAAGCATAGCCTTTAGCATCCAGATTGCGTCTCTTTTATTTAACCAAACTGTTTTTGCACTGTACAAGGTTTATGCTTTACATTACCTTTATTTATTCAACCTTAGTTACATTTATTAATAATATAACATTTCACCGGTTCTCACATCACTATGTCTTCACCTAGATGGAGATAACCGAAGCAACACAGCACCAATCAGCCGTTCCAGCTTTACTGCATGTTGTTGTACATAAACCGGCTTAAGCATAAAATTGTACTCTGATTTTAACTACATAGAAAAAAAACACAAAGAAACCAATAAACTTACTCTGAATATTCTAGAAAAAAACCTTAGCTGATAAAACATATAAATACCAACAATAAAAGGACCCGCAACATTGCGGTATTTGTGGCGTAAGTAAGACCTAAACATCTTAGACTAGTTTTAATGTGTTTTCACATTGTACTGACCTGATGGATAATAAAAGAATAGTTTAGTGATGACAACCGAAGCATAGCCTTTAGGATCCAGATTGCGTCTGAGGCAAACAGGAAGTCCGCCCCCCAAACCAACCCGGAAGCTACGGTCCAAACGAAAGTTTGCCACCACCACTCCCTCACTAACCCCAGGACAGCACTGTAAATACCTCGTTCTCAGATAAACATTGCGAAATATAAACAAAATGCTGTTTTTAAAAATATGGAATAAAGTACATATGCAAATACTTTGAAATTGTAAAACAACCAAAATAATGTGGTGGCATTTTTTAGGTGCACTACATTTTCACCACCATCTGCCTTCACATCTGTACTTAATATAGTTTTTTTTACTGACTTTTGCACTCAAGAGGAGCTCAATCCTTTGTTATGACAAGAAGAGAATCTGAACTTTCTAAGGATTAATACTGTTTGCTTTCCCGCACACCCTCACAAAAACATCCCCAGGGTTCCAGTGGGTTAAAGCTGAAATCTGGAACCGTAGTTGGCGAGCTCAAGCAGATGGGATGTTGCCTTCAATTCATCCGCCACTTGCTTCAGTCAGCTGGGACACATTGTCTCTTTAATGAATAGATTTTTCCTTATTTTTGCTCCAGTACTGTTGTCTTTTCCAGTTATTTTTCAGTGGAAACATGTGCTAAGTAAATTTTGACCTCATCCATAACTATAAGCCTCCCTCCACTTCTTTTATATACAGATTCTTATTAGAATTGGAGTTTATTTTTATTTTTTTAAAGAGGATGATAAAATAATAGTGTCAGTAAGATGTGTAACAAACAAACAAAAACTCTCTAATCTCTTAATGTACAACTAAGATTCGCCAAATATTCATCCAAAGCAACTTTAAATGTTGTTTATTATGTTATATTTATTTCTTGGGTATATACATGCTCTTTAGGCATATTTAGGTACATCATTATGCAATACAAGGCATTATAAGAACGTTCACCAGCAGTTATACTGGGATAGTAAAGCTTTGATCAACTTACAAAGATCATCTCTGAGCGGGTAGCATGTTGTTTAACAGTGCATTCAGAGTTCACTTTTCCACATTTTGTTTTCTTACATCTTTATTCCAGGTTGTGTTTAATTAATTTTTACCTCAAATTTATATTTACAAATACCACCTGATAAAGAACTGGGAAAAAAAGCTCTCAGAGGTTTGCTAATTAAAAAATAAATTAAATAAAATACAACCAAAGAAATTATATTTTCATAAGTTTTTACAGCTTTTGTCATTAAGTACAAATTGATAAGCTTCCGCTCCATCTTTGAGTTGTTTGTACACGTTGATGGAGTCTACCTGTGATCAATTTAATTGATTGTACTTGACTTGGAAAGACACATTGTATAAAGTCTATATGAAGTTCCACAGTTGATAGTGTATGTCAGGTGGTCTCAGGGAGATGACCAAGAACCAGAAAAATCATTCTGTCGGAGCTCCGGTTTTCCTCTGGTGAGAGGAGAACTTTCCAGAAGGACAACCATCTTTTCAGCAACGAAAGCTGAGTTAAAGCCATTCCTTAATCACAGGCACATGTCAGCCAGTCACGGTTTCAACCCAGGTGATATTTTTAGATGATTCGACACATTAACTTAATTTTCATATATTTAGATGTTAATGGGAATGTGAAACAGCTTCAACATATTTTAAGGAATGCAATAGTATTAGTGTAGTACCCAACGGAAACCTGGTGTAAGAACGTACATTTTTAAGCCTGTTAAATGAGGGATTGAATAAGGTTCTTCCTTAATTTGCAGAACTTGAACATGCGCTGTCATGGAGACATTATGTCCATGAGTGTTTTTTGTTTTGTTTGTTTGCAAGAACAGACAACAGGCACGGATTAACTTGCCAAGCGTAATTTAAATAGCTGTGTTTTCTCCGTTGACTGGCAACATGTGGTGTTCATGAGCAGCACATGAGGCGAGTCATAATGGATGCTCTTAGGATAGCTTTGTCTAGCGTGGTTCTTTCTTCCCTTTCTAAAAGTTAAAAACACACACACGCAGAAAACATTTCCTAAACCATAATTCAGACGGACCACCAGCTAAGTCCAATGGGAATGTGGCTTACACTCAGTATTTAGCTCACACCAATGCTCCAATCACATTATGAATTACAGCATCTGTCAAGAAGCAAAGACTTGGAATAGAGAACGCTTCTCCACCCATCGTAAAGAGCATCTTCCCCACTTTTTCTAACCATAATTGGTCAGGGCTTCGTTGATGTCAGGCGAGCATGTGCAGGGGAGAGATTGATCACATCTTGCTGGAGCACTGTGTGCAACTAAGAAACACCAAGCATGATTAACTTCCCTATTCAGCAACAAAAATGCCTTTAGCATTTGATTTGGTTTTTGTACATGTTGTACGACTGAGCTCTCACTCTGTGATGTGTTGATTCATTGGCTTTTGTTCCCTAGTAATTCGGCTGATCCTGTTTTTTGTTTTTTGTGTAACGTGTTCGTTCGTTCGTTGCTGGTCTTCCGTGCACTCTGGCAAAGCTGCAATCGATTACCTTTGATCCACTTTAGCACTATGAACTAGCTTCATTTAGTCACGGCTGATGAAGCGTTCTTCAAATCAGCTTGGGAGACAAATAGGAGGCAGCTGATAGACGTTAGTGCTGGGTATTTGTGATCTGTGCAAAATTCATTTTAGATTTAGGTTTCATAGTTTGGTGCACAACACCGTATACAAAAGCCATATGGAAATAGATTCACTATTGTGGTAAATAAAATCCTGGATACCATACTAGAAATTAACATGGCTCTATATAAAAAAGTAATTGCTCCCTTAATGTAAAAAAACTATGATGCCTCCCTTAGCAGCAGCAATCGGCATCATGTTTTTGATAACTGTGAATGAGTGTTTTACATTAATCTCTTGTTTCTACCAAGATCACTTGTTTTATCCACATTGGATTGGTCATAAAGCATATCCTGCCAGTTTAAAGTTATGCCACTACATTTCAACAATGTATACCAGATTTTAGCATGGCTACTTTTTTATTAGATTCTCCTGAGGGATTTTCCTGCCAGACAGTCTAATTTACAACTCTGTCAGTTGTAGAAAGTGGTCCAGCTCCTGCAGCAGCAAGGCAAAAAAATATACTTCAGTGTAGATTCATGTAGATTTTATTTTGTCAGCCTGACTCGTTAACTAGTCCAGACTAGTAAAAAAAAACAGCAAAAAAGCACTTTATCGTTGATAATTCACCATTATTAGGGACTTTCTCTTCAAAAGCTGTGCTTTCCTCATAACTGATAAAAAAACCTATTTGTTTTTATTTTCAATTATATATTAAATATGTTTTCTGTCATGTCTCTGTTGTATTTATGTACAATTCATAATGCCACCTTGAACGTGCTTGTAAAGATTCAATGCTTCTTTAGGCACATGAAGGTAAATGAAAAACTACTGTACTTTGTTTCTCACCTACTATACCTATTCGATACAGACACAGATAAACCACTAAAATGTCAAACCTAAAAACTTTAAACTAACTGGGGCTTAGATTTAATCTCAGCATTTTTTTTATGCTAGTTATATAGGACTCCAATATAAAAGTCCTGGGTGAGGCAAACAAGTGGGGGATTACTTTTAGCTTCAGGATAAAAAATCTTGAAAGAAAATATCGGTCTACATAAAAACTACAAAAATATTGTCATCACACCAGCTGCCCCCCCAGGCAAGAAATTTAAAGGCCATGATGAAGAACTGGCTTACACACTACACTGCTTTACATTTTTAAGCAGAAAAGGCACGACTGAAGGTTTTAATATTCACAACCGAGGTGATTTAACCAACTTAACTGGACAATAGCAAAAGTCACATTTAAAAGGTTAGGTGACGTAATCTCTCTACTGTTGTCTATATGCTGTATTTAACACATTTGGAGTGTCCCTTGAAAATAATAAAAACAGGGAGGTCTTTTCTAAAAGAAAAAAGGAGAACCTTATAACTGTGCTTAGGCTTGGCTCATGGACAAAACTGAAAAAAAAAAGAAAAAAAAAAGAGTTGAGCGTTTGATCTAAATATAGGCTAAGATTTGATGAAGAAATGTCCCTGAGGCTACGGATGACATAAGAGGCATGGGAAAACGACTTCACTGTTGGTGGCATTGAGGAAGTGGCTACCTCCCTGCCAAATTCGCTGCTGTACTTTCTGGTAATATCGTGCAGGTTTTTTACGCCGTTACATGCTCTCGCCTCGCATGTGCTCCACGTAATGGGATAAACCACAACTTAAGACCACTATCATTGGGGTATAATTTTTTATAAAGCCACATAATGTTATGTGCTTGCAG
The DNA here is from genome assembly GCA_032876305.1 of Orestias chungarensis. Taxonomy (NCBI): domain Eukaryota; kingdom Metazoa; phylum Chordata; class Actinopteri; order Cyprinodontiformes; family Cyprinodontidae; genus Orestias; species Orestias chungarensis. Next base: position 1,848,787 of record JAVLVB010001034.1, on the reverse strand, counting down.
AAATTTTAAAGGAACCAGATACTCCGGAGGTATTCCAGCACAGCCTTTGGCCTAATCATTATCTTTCAGGACTCAAGCCGGTGGGAGGCCGTTGTGCCACCACCCGCATAGAATGTAGCAAGAGTCATTTGCACAACTACAAGTCGCCTCACCCTAATGAGAAGTGGTTGGGTAGAGGGAGACAGCTTGCTTGGCCTATGTGTACGCGCTCCGCTACACCCAGACTAAAGAGGGGATGGTGGTCTCTGCCGTCGGGAGACTTTACGGGAGCATAAGCTGGTTGCGTAAGGTGTCAGCGGACACCCGGCTTCTCTTGAGGTCAGAGCACAGACAGCCAGATCCCTGCTTATCAGAGAATTGGGGCTCCACAGTCTGTGGATCCGTCTAAAGGTTTCCACTGATCCAATTAGAGATGATTTTGTTTGAATCTCCGTGTATACATGTGTTGCTCCAGCTTTGTAAACTGCAAAGCCCTTGTTAAATATAGGCTCTTCTTTGATTTCATTTCAAAATAATCAAAGGGAATAAACTGCTCTTGTTGTTTAGGCTCTAGCAACCGTGGCCAATGGAGGCAGTTTTCACGATTAAACAGGAAAAAGCAAAAAGCACTTGTTTGTACCAAAACGATTGCACTTAATGGATCCCACCACTCGTTTATTTCTCAATGTCTTCGTCAACATGTCAATCACACAGTAAGCGAAAGAAAAAAAAATTAAAAAGGCTTCCAGATTTCCGTATGTGTTTTTCTCGTCACCACCTCGATACATCAAATGTTCATGAATGAGAACCCATGTGTGTGCCACACGCATTTTTATCTTCTTTGAGGGAGAGAAACATGTTGAAGTGAATGTGTGTTGAGGGAAATTCACTTACATGGAAATACATCTCTGGCAGGCGGATTCTTGAAATGGCTAATTAGGCAATGGCAGCTGGCAAAGAAGGAACCCAGCAGCCGGGTGGCCACGCATACTGACGCTGTGTTGTAACTTCCAGGTTTTAGTTTTTGTGGCTTTCGACAGAACTGTTGCCGGCTAAATGAGTAGCTTGTTTTTCATCTGTAGCAAGCCTGAGACTTTTTTTTAAAAATCTTTCTAAATTCAGAACAGGTCTTGCAGAAAAACGGGACCAACTTAAATTTGGCTCCTAAAAGATTTCTTCTGTTGTTTCTTCTTTTTTTTTTTGCCAGACTTGGTGTAAAACTGATTTTTCAGCAGTAATCTATGTAAATATGAAAAGGCACTTGCCAACTTGTGAATTATCTAATTGAGGCAAAAAGCTACATACAGTAAACCATCATAGTCCAGTCTGAAACAAGTCATTGCTTCCAAAACACAATTAGTTACTGTAATTCATATTTTACATCACTGGAGAAGCAGCTGACCGTTTTTTTGCAGGATTAATTGATTCAATTCAACACCCTCAGAGTCTTTGAGGATAAATGCCCTGTTAAAAGTCATGGCACAACATCTGATTTGCTATTTCGAGAGTAGAATTTTATGTATTCCCATGATCCTGCCTAAGTGTATCCTTTTTGTTAATGCGAGTCATCTGTCCTTATAGAAAATCCACATAGGTTGGTGTGGGTGTTGCAACTTGAACACCTGGGTGCAAAAGGGTACAGTAAGCTGCAGGATGGCCATTCAGTGCCTGATGATTTACTTAGACTGGTAGCGTCAAGCTATCTGTGTTTGCTTGTACATTCCTTGAGATATTTCATTCATTAATGAGGATCGTTCTGCTGTTCCTTCCAGGAGTCCTCCAGCAATAGGATTTCTTCTGGATTACCGTACAATATCAGCTCCCTCCTCTAGCACACGCATGACTCACACCTGAGGCTACGGCTCGACACACCACCTGCAGTTCTTTGCACGTTTTCACCAAAGATCTCCCCCACAAACTACTCTCCCTCTGTCAGATGCCGTGGACCCCAGAGAAGTCTCCACTTTGTAAATTTTATATATTTGCAAAGAAACCACGTTTTGCTTGGTGTTTGCTTCTGGGTTTTGATTATCCTGTTTACCAATAACATGGAGTGAATACATATTCATAGTGGCACAAGTTGTTTCCATCCATCCATTTTCTGTTCATCCTTGTCTCTATTGGGGTCAGGTGGGTCTGCTGGCGACTATCTCCAGCTTACAACGAGCGAGAGGCAGGGGTACACCCTGGACAGGTTGCCCGTCCTTAACAGGGCAACACAGAAACAAACACACTCGGTCAACTAATTAACTTTGATATTTAACAGCAGCCAGCATTGGGTCTAATACGCTTGGGTATCAGACGAAAAAAAATTAGCCACACAGTATTTCTGTGTAAATGTCATGATAATACTTCACTCTAAACTGTTTAATTTCCCTGAGTCGCCTCAGGATCAGAATGGCGTCTATCTGCTTCTTTCACGTGTGATTATTGTGAAGTTTGCATGAAATGAATGGCAAATATCATTAGCCTACAAAATGCATGTCTTTGCCGCTGCTTCGACTGCTCCATATTCAAATTCCTCCTTTTTTATTTCCTTTATTTAAAAAAAAGGTACCTCACAAGCCATCCATTTCCTTGTCCTGTTGTAGAAAACAAAGCCAGGCACGTTATCTTTGGAGGTCCCATTGTAATTCCAAACATACTTGACCCCCCCCCCCCCCCCCATTCATTCACGCACTCCAGCCCCGAGCGTTCTCTCCTTCTACCCCGATTGTCAAACGCGACGAGACAATTAAGACCACATTAGATCTTTTTGAGTGCTCGTAATTTTATAAGAACAGGCTTTGTTCCACCTCCATGCCTGTTTTTGAAAATGAAATGGGGGAAACCTGCGGTTCTTCAAGGGCCACTTGGAAAAGATGGGAAGCAGATATTAACCCTGCCAGTGACGATTCTGCGAGAGGCCTCCTCTCTCAGAGACCTCCAGTACGAGCAGCGCCTCCACAGTGGGACCACACACACTCAGACACCTGCGCCTTCTTAAATGCACTCATAAACACACACACAAGGATTCTAAGGACTCGCAGTTCTTTTGAAGAAAACTACATTTTTGACACATTTCTTTATCATTCTCCTCGAAATGTAAGTTCAAAATTAAAATGAACACTCACACTCTAAAAATAATTTATTTTAAATAAATATGTGTTTTGTGGATTGGCAAAATATTCCTTGGCCTCGCACTTGCCCCACCTTACATCATTTTGAGTCATCCGGGTTTCTGGATTTGGCCCCAGTTTTGCGAGATGTAAATGATGTATTGTCCTAATTAGACGAAAAAATATGAGTAATCCTCCCATCATGCACTACTTCTGAGGACGTTTATTTTTCCAGCCGAAGGTGCTACTCTGTTTAATTTACTTTGATCCCGTGTGTTTCTGAGCCTTTTGGTAATCAGAGGCAGAAAGTCATTACGTTGTTATCACAACTGTAGCCTCGCCGACCAAAGCTTGACACAAGACGTTAACCCGTCTGTAATGGAGAGGCCTTCACTTGCTCAGCAGCTCGGCCCACACGGTCCACGGCCTCGGAGGAACATACATCACAGGTTGAGAGCTTCATTACCGCACTGCCATCGAAATCAGAGCAGAGGTGTGCAGAATGACTCCAGGGGACCGGAGGAGAAAGTGGGGGCGGGCAGATCAAGAGAGCCTGCTGGACTTGCTGCAGGTCTTCTGGGACAGAGCCTTGAAAATCAAAAGAGAATGAGTGATGGGTGTTATTTAAGCCCACTCCTCCTCTTCCAGGCTTCCCCGTAATCACCTCTTTGAATCATTTAGAAGATATATGCACAGGGATTTCTGAGCAACAGATTTCATTTACCTTTTCAATGAATGGTGAGCTGCTCAGCTTTGTTTGTTTTCTCATTGCCCTAAGTCGGTCCTCTGTTCACTTTCCCAGAGAAGTGCAGGGATAAAACTAATTGTTACAATGAAACCAATAAACCAGGTCACAGCCTGCACATTTTTTTATTTCATGGACACAAAAAAAAAGGGACAACTTTTCTTTTCTTGCAATGTGAGATGCAAGAAATAAATCATTGTGGCTTGTGGCAGATGACTATGCTGTCATGTTACAAACATTTTAACATGAGAAAATAATGTTGCATTATATGATGCAGTCCTGTTTTAAATAGTGCGTGTACATCAGGATAATTGCTGTGATTTGTGTGGTTTTCTTTGAGGTCATGACTGCATATATTACTTCATTATTGATATAATTATTTACAATAATTTATTAAATGCCTGTAAATTCAATTAGCGGAAGTGTACAAATTTGTGATGACGCTACCTGTAAAAAAAAAAAACAGACAAACTCATTGATTTGTCATTTAAATATAATACACTAAAGAAAAGCGATTCAAGTTTATTTAAAAATGTATTAGATTCTGCCATTGTGGTACCCTGTAACTTATTTTGTATCTTGGGTTTATTTTTTTGAGTATTTGAAGAAAAGGTGTCACTTTCTGGAACTGTAACGTCTTTGCTTTCTGCTGACTATGTGGTTCTGGGGGCAACTTCACTCAATTGGTCTATCCATGTTCCTAGCGTCTGTTAAATCCAGGATGAAATAAGCTTCCTACATAAATCACATAAATCATTGTGGCTTGTGGCAGATGACTAATGTTCTATGGTTATCATAAGTTTGGAAGTTGTTCTATTCAGGAATTGTGACGCTCCGAAATAAAACATGCAAACAAAAATAGCTCCATTACGGTCGGAATGAGGAAAGTTAACTTTTTTGGCTTATAAATATTATCCAAAGAATTGTCATTATAGCATAATAGGAATTATAGGGAAAATGGCAAAAGTGCCCAATTCCTCACAAAATCTAAAAGGGTGGTAGGAATTTTTAGGAAGTCAAGCAGGATTTCTGAGATTATATTTCAAAGTAGTGCAAAAGCTTGACATGATAACAATATTATAGTGAATACATTTTGGGGCATTTAGCCCCTTTTGGTTTCCAATCATTGACTTTGCAACCTACTAGCACAAATGTAAAAATAAGCTCGGCCAATATCCAAAGATCTGCTCAGAAGAATGTTAAAAAATGTTAAAAAAGAGGGGTGTCTTTGTTCTACTCCTGTTATTAAAACATATTTTCTATATTTTGTCAGGCGTAAACCTTGACCAGACTCTTTAACAAAAACAAATCTCAGTGTGAAACATTGCCATGGTTTCAGATAAGTTGGGACCGTGGATAAGTACAACAATATCTCTGATGGTTTTTACAGCCTACTGCACCGCTTCAATCTTCTGCTGCTCCTGTTCACGGTCGCCTTGGGCTGCATCACCTCCGCCGGTCCTTCTCACACAATCCCACTGCTGTTGTGTGCAGAGGCTCCGCTGAAAGAAACAGCATTTTCATCCCACTACGTTCCACATGAGTAGGCTTCAGAGGAGCTGAGTGATAAAGGGGGGAGAGAAGGGCAGTGAGAGTGACGGGGTGATGGTGCGGATTGATGGTGGACAGTGAGACACGGAACAAAGTTCGCGTACCCAGGTGAGCATTATGTAAACAAACAGACAATTCGAAAACGTGAAGTTCTGATGAATGATGGGGATGAGGAGAAGAAATGAGATGTGAGGGAGGGTAAGTGGAAATGCTGATGCATTATTCAGATCATACAGACTACTCTGTCTTTGTCTTCTAACTCTGGCACATACACACAACAAGCCAATGGGCTCTAAAAGCACAGATAAAACACTCTGATTCTAATAAAGACCTAAACTTAACAACCCGCACAAACAGAAATTCAAACACTGACAGATTTTAAAAAGCCACAGTTTAAAATGGCACATTCATTTTGATTTTCTCCCCCACTTTTGTGGTTTTAGATTGCTGATTCAGCAACAACAAAAGATATACATTTGTGATGATCTGAATGAACTAGCCTTATTGATCCTTCTTGTCAATGATATATGCTGTTAAATTAATCCTTAACAAGTTTTCACTGCTTTAATGCAGTTGCATTTGCAGAGTAAGTGTTCCCTTCCTGCTAATTAGGCTACATGATCTCTGCGGAGCTGCACTGCATTTTATTCAATCCCATAAATTAGATAATGTCATACATTTTAACGGGTTGGACTGCAGCAGAAAAAGGGGATTCTCCCTGGGAACCAATGAATGCCAGGTTTACGACGGCCAGGGTGGAAGATGTTGTAAGTCTTCTGTCTAAAAACTGCTTGTGTTTTGGGGAAAAAGTTGCCAAACTAAGTGTTATGATTGCATTTTTTTCACACGGACGTAAATTAACTGCCGCTGTCAAAACATATGATTGTAAAAGCTTAACATGTAGCAAATTGGTGACATTTTGAATAATTGAATGTCCAGCTATCATTAGCAAACGGTCTGGGGCCATAGAAGAGGACAAACAAACATGGTATCAAAAGACTTCAGCCACAGAGGCTCACTTCCTCTTCCTCTTTTCACTTTGTCTTGGATTGGATGATGCTTCTGCTGATGCTTCTGCTGTCTGTCGTCCCCACTTTAAAGTAGCATTCAAATTGAAATCTACGTGACTTTTTAAGCTTTGCCAGGAAGGAAAGTGACTACTGGGGAACTTCTTTTTTCAGTAAAGGGCTACCTTTCTTTTTTACCTGGAGTTGCGTTTATTTCTGGTATTTTTTTTAAATGTTTTTTCCCCTTAAATATGGATAACATGATACATAGTTGTTAAAATAGCTCCCTATCCTGCTGTAAAGAATTAATAAAATAAAATCAGCATTCGGTGCAATCCACAATTCCCACTCCATGTTGCTTTTGAACTGAATGAATTCAACAACTTAAAGAAACCATATTGAAGATTTTCATTAGGGTCTTCACTTTATCGAAGCATATCTGTTTCAAGTTTGAATCCAGAGGTGGGAAGAAAAAATATTGCTTAAAATATTTGTGTGTGTTCTTTCGCAGGCTAGTCCTGAGTCCTATGCAGTTTGTGTAAGGTTTGTTTTCACCTGCCGTACTGTTTCTTCAGCGTGGGTGGGTAAATAATTGGTTTGTCTGCTCCTAATCTCTCTCTCCTGTGCAAATCTAAACCAATCAAATGGTCAGTAGACTTTATTTCTGCTAGGTCTACATGTCTAATAAAGAAAAGTGGAAATCTTTTCTTTGTTTTCGTACCAAGACAAATTTATTCCCCCATCCACGTAAGATGTCGATTGTTTTTCACCAGTCCCCTTTTTTTTTTCTTTTTTTTTTTTATACCAATCTAAGCGTTATTTTTTCAGCATTTATACCACTTTCACCTCTTTAGAATAACATTATTATCACAAGCATGAAGAGCAGCACAATTATTCACAAGCCGCTCCTTCTCAAGTTTGGAAATGGTCTTGAAAATTGCCCGGGTCTGCAAAGTGTTCAGCATTTAAGTCCCTGGTTCTGAGCTGCAGAGATGTTTGTTTGGACGTGGAAACTCCACACTGGGGTCGCTATCAGATCTTAGACCGTAACATAAACCAATTTTCAAGCCAGTTCCTGCTTTAATCACGTTAAGTAACAATAACTAAAAATGTTAGAGGAAGTAAAGGGATTACTAATAATAAGAATAATAAAAATGGTTTCTGAATGCAGCTGGCAACAATCTTAGAAATAACACATATGGAGAAAGTTAATTTATACCCCAATGAAATTAGTTGGCATGTGAATGGGAGGGAGAATTGCAAACATATATTTTGATTTAACTGATCAAGCATGTTGATTTTGGTATTGGAAATAATTAACAAAATGCATCGTCATCCAGATTGAAAATCTCAGTTAGACGAGTCTCCTTATCTAAAGCAGTTTCACACCCTTCCCTCCAAATAGTTCAGAAATCAACGATCCTCCTGGTAACCTCTAATTGGATCATAATAAGGTGAAAGTGTTTATTAAAGGGTGGAAGGCAAAGGGCAATACAGTCCATGTGTCCAGGTGATCCAGGCCAGCATCTGATGGGCCGGTCCATTCCAGAGACTTTAAGGAAGAGACGAATGCATGGGTTATAAAAAAGATATTCCCAATGACGATTTGTTAATACTGTCAGGGTTTTTTGAGGCATACCCAAATGCAGAGACAAGGCGGGTGTGTACAGTAGATTATGAAAATGTATAAAGAAAAGTGCCACATGGCATATAGAGGCCAGAACAAGGATAGAAACATACTGGAAATTTGAGCTGAAACAAGTCAGAAAAACTGGTAAAATTCAAAAATTCAGTCTTACATCGTCTCAATCAGTGTTGTTTTTACATTCAGGTTGACTCACTCAGCAAGGAAAATCCAGTATCTTTTACATTGTTTTATTTAGAGTAACATGGAGCTTCTGAAGAACAGCAACAAGTTTCTAAACTTTACTCTGACTCAGACATAACCAGGTGCAATTATACAAACAACAAAATAAATTTCGATGATGATGTTGATGATGTGGGACAGTTTGCTGAAATGTTAAGTCAATGCTAGCATGTTGGCATTGTTTGGCTTGTAACATAGTTTACCTTGGTGCCAGATAACTGTGGTCTCACATAACCTAAAGTAAAAGTTCCAGTCCTATAGAATGAGCAGCGTTTTGCTCGGAACGTCTTCAAATAAAACCACTATTGTTTCAGCTGCTCTCCATGCTGCCTTTTTCCCCTTTTTGTGATTGAGCTCAACACATTTTGGTCCGAAATCAACAAACCCTGTTCCAAAACTCCCGTTGATCCTGTTGCCTTCTCAGGCTATATATCACATGCTGATGCTTTTCTTCAACGCCACAACTCTCGCACATGCAAATAAACACACATGAGAGCCTGTCACTCTTAGGAGCCTGTTTGACTTTTTCAAACGCGCCGCCTCACAACCTCAAAGATCCTGCCTATATTTTAGTGAGTTAGTCTCATATTGTTTGGTTATGATGTGTCATAAAACCGGAGAGGAAAAGCAGAAACCTGTTACCCCACACAGTTAATGGGTCTCAGCACTTTCTGAGCATACAGAGCACAGATGACTATTTCTCTTTTCAAACTGGTCTGCTCTTACTCTGCTTGTATTGTTGCACTGACGGTTGATTAAAGCTGTTCAAGTGAGACTGTCAACATTTACGTTTACGGCCATTGCTGTGGTTTTAAACAAACATGCATTCATCAAATCACTGTAAAATATGATATAGTAAGATACAAGTCTTCTCTCATTTCTTTCTAAACGAGGAAGAAACGAGGAACCACGCTGTTTTGCAAACTTACTGCACGAATGTCTTTAGGCTGTTAGACGCATATTCGATCATTTCTTGCGTTGAACATGAATGTAAGCTTTTGAGAAACATGCTGCATAGAACTTTTGTATAAATCGTAAAGGCGTTTTAAATAAACCCAATTTATAAGCACTGAAGACGTTGAGTGTTAAAAAAGAACCAAAGGAAGGATCTATACCTGTTCTAGTGGTTAGATTTATACAGTATGAAGCATGAACAAGACATTTACTGGTTGACTTTGTAGTTTTGAGATGAACACTATAAACAGTTACATCAAGTCTTGTGTTGAACAAAATATAACAAATAAATATAAATATAATTGCTCCTGTAAGATGGTCTCGTGCACCATGGTAAACTCTAAAAAGATAAGCAATAATTTATTGATGACATTTTGATTAGAACCTGTTGTTTTTATGTAAAACCCCTGGTTAGTATTCCTTATTCAGTTTGCAATCTGTTCGCTGTGTAGAGTTTAGGTTGTTCAGTTATAAATTCACTGTTAACATGGAAATATGCAATGTTTTTGGGTGAAGTTGAGTTCTTACCAACATTTATTAAAAACATTATGTTATGTTGCTCCTTTGTGACACAAAATACAATTTTTCTAAAAACAATTATGTAATGGGAAAAAAGAATTGTTTTGTGATGAGGGATGAAGGGCGAGTGTTGAAAAGGACCAGATTTTCTTAAAGTGGCAAATGCCAAGTTTAAGGTGTCAGATGCTAAATTAAATTTCTTCTAATTTGTTTTGGATAAATACAGATTTTTCATTCCAACTAAAGGTAGCACAATTACCTGATTGTGCCATAAAATGGCACAAAACGCTTGAAAAATACATAATTCCCCCAGGTCCCCTTTCACCTATTCTTGTTTTTAATGTATATGCCGTATTTCTTTGGATACCTTGATGATACATTTGTTACATTTTGTTTCATTTTTTTATGTCTTTATATCAAGTTTAAGTTAGGTAAGCTCTTAATTTAATAGTGCTCAAAGTTAAACTTGTTCTAAACGTTTTACCTTTAACTAGCTGTGCAATTTTTTAGTTTGTACTTTATCTATGGAATGTATTACAATATTTAGAAATTAGTATCCTTGGCCCAGATGTAAAAACGTTTTTAAATAAAGTTTTTTTTTTTTTTTTTGGTTTTGGTTTTTTCAAAAAATCTTTCTCACACATATATTGACAATTCAAGCCTTTGAATACATTTATTTAAGAAGTTAAAACAATTCAACCATAGAAGTTCTCTGTATTGCTCACTGGACTTCTCCTAAATCCTTTTACAAGGTTCGAACATAGAGAGGGATCTTTTAACACTCCTACTGCACGCTTTTTGCTGAAATGCTCCATGGTGGTAGCAGCAACCTCAAGGGGGACGGATTTTCTTCAGCAGCAACAGGAAAGGATTGAGTTAGAGGTAAAGGGAGAGCAACGCTTAAAAGTACTTGTGGTTGGGACGGAAGGTTAACTTCCAGTATGAAACCAATTCTCTTGTTTACTTAAAACCACGATTATATGTTAAAACAGCCCAGTCGGAATCCACAGTAAAATCAAATAACATATTTTGCAGCAACTTTTTAAATTTGATGAACAAATGTGCCCTCCCTTCTATCTAATTTAACTTGAGATATCTGGCAAAAATAAATAAATAAATAAATAAATAAAACATCATTCAACACTTAAGACGTGTATGCAAAGGTTTCCACCTGTGGTTCTACTGAAATATAATACATTAATCGCTTTGTTTGTAAATGTGTATTACAAAAGACTCAGAATGTATTTCTATTGTAAACTTTATAACAGTATCACATAAGGAAAATGTTTTTTGGTGCATGATTGAAAGTCTTTTTAAAGGCAGATATAAATATTTTTTTTCCAAAATGGGTTTTTGTTTTCACTTGCCTTGATCATTGTCTGCCTTAAACAAAGTACACAGATATTAAATCTTATTATTGGCACACTGACTTCCATTTATTTTTCATTCATTTCTGTAGCCTAACCTTCACCATCACCAGAACGTGCCTAAGCCTAAACCCAACATAGAGAAAACTTTCACCTATTAGATATTCAACCAAAGCTAATGTATGATAAATAAATAAATAAATAAAAAATATATATATATATATATATATATATATATATATATATATATATATATTTACCTCACAGTGTGGTCCCTCCATACAGTGTAAACACATGTAGGTCCCCGTCACTGTGCCTCACTCTTTGGCTCCCTCACACCCTTAAACGCACTTTGTTCCTTTGGGATCTGAGCTTATTCATTGAAGCTCATTATACCAAACGTTTTTCAGGTTTTCCCTCTTTTGATGTGTCATTGTGTTTCTCGAGCCTTTCAGGTGGTTTTCTTCTTCTTCTTCTTTTTTTTTTTCTTTTTCTTCTGAATAACACTTCATGAACACCCGCCACACACAGAGACGTGCCTCTCGTCTTATCCTCTCCGCTATAGCCACCCAAACACCCACTCTAGCCTAAAGGGGTTTTAATGATACTATGTTGGGAAAATTTGTCTACATTTAAAGCGATGTTCCTCTGCACTACAGACTCGACCAAATGCCCGGGCAGGTCGTTACTCAGAGATGACTGGTTCCAGATTCCAGGAGGTGAATCACATTTGGTCGTGCGTGAGAAGAGCCAGCCTTTCCTTAATTTGTTTTGAGGTTTGTTTGTCTTACTCGCCCATTCGGGCTTACGTGTGAAGGAGCACCGGAGTCCGAACAGGATGTGTATGATGTTTAAATCTCTTGGTTTGGAGCAGATGTTAAACACAGGCCTGGTTTTGTCAGGTCTATTTTGTGCTTCTCGAACTCATACTGCATTTCACATTTAGGTCCACAATCTCACATGATTGACCGACGAAATGTAACTAAAAATTGTTCATGTAAGAGAAATATGTTCATGATCTTCAACATTTGTTACCAATAAACAATCTGAAATATGTGCCATGTACTTTAATTCATCCTTTCTTACTCTGATGTCCCTAAATAATAAAGTCAGAAGGCTGTTCAATAGAATTCACCTATTTGAATATTTAATCTCAGTCTACATTGGGTTTTGTTTAAGAATAAAACGAGGAAAGAGAAGATCTCCAAGTGAGCCATCATTGTCAGGACCATGGTAATTTGACATATGGTCCAAAGAAGGTCTTCTGATCACATGCATGTTTGTTTTTAGCTTACATGCAAAACGCTACGTGTAGCTGAATATCTAGAACTGCACAATGCCTTTTTAAACACCATCCTCACCTTGTCATACAGTGGTGGCAGCAACATGCTGTGGGCATTATTCTTCTTTGTCTTGGGGAAAAAAATTGTCAGAGTGGGAGCAACAATAACACCGTCAAGACTCAAAGCTGGGGAGGTCGGACTTACAGTCGGACTCAAATAAACTAAGCATGTGGGCCAAAACCTACAATTAGGAGCTAAAAGTGTTTCAAGCATTAGAGGGGCTTGGTCAAAGTCCTAGACAGGTTAAAGCTCCATTCAATCTGAGTGAAAGAAAGACTGCAGCTATACATTTAAATGTGTATTTGCAGCATTTACTCCTCTGTAGTCCTGTTTAATTTCCCTGAGCTAGAGTCTCACACATACTTTCGGAGTATTGATTCACCGAACAACATCACTAGCTAAAAGCTTCCAACCCCACTTTGGCTACCTCCTGAATCCACATACAAGATGCATATGCAGATTGCACATGAGCCCTTGTGAAAATAAAGGCACTTGTGGTGAGGGGGTCTGAAAAGTCTCGTGAAGTGGCAGAGTCTGCGGCCTAATTAACATGCCATAGGTGTTAATTGGCAGCTGGCAGCAGTCAAAGCCTGCAGCAGGTGAACACCGTGGTGCTTGTTGAACTTGGATGCACCGAGTAGCAGAAGGAGTCACCGGAGGTTTATGTGTCAGCCATTTACAAGTCAATGCCTGTGGCTGGAGGTTAATTTAGATGTGGAGAAGTCTGACATCATGGGGAACCTCTTTTAAAGGGGTTAAAGCACCATTTTCTCCCAGCCGTATTTGAAGAATTTAATTATAGATTTCATCCCAGCATTGTATTGTTCGTGTTTAAAAAAAAACAGAAAACAAGGATGTGGCATGCATCTTAAAGGGATAGTGGAAATAAGCTCACGTTTCTTGTTTGATTACTTCTATCTGCTAAGATGCCAGAGGTTCAAAAGCCCCTTCTGCTGCATAATAAAGCGCAGGGAGGGGATGTCAGAGGGTTAAACCTTCAAAATAAAAGGAGTATCCTGACTTTCAAGAAGTAAAGGATATGAAGGATTTTTCTTCTTTTATTTGACATTATTCTTTCTATATAGCCTTTTAGAAAAATTTTGGGCATTAAATGAAAATATAAGTTATAATAGGGACTTTTCAAAGCGGGCTTCCACGAATAGACGCTGCAGGGCTTTAGGAGAGCGTCAAATACCGACGCACAGCTGAACATTACCTTCGGGTTACTTCGTAGTTCCTCTTCTTGTTTTAGGCTTTTGGTTTATATGCACGTAGGAACATTCAGCTTCACTTTTACCTGCAAAGGGACCGCACAACAAAAAAAATTAATAAATAACGAAGAACAAGTTTTTTGTTTATTATGTAAAACTTCCCTTTCTGCATGGACCGTCCAACCTTACCGAAAGATCCAAAATTCAGACTTTTGTGTTCTGTTCTCAAATGTTAACAAAACAGTCAATAAACATTTTTTTATGATAGTAATACTATTACGAAGAAGATACACAGCATTGTATTTTATTTATTTTTACATTGATATGTAAATTTTATAAAATTTTTTAATATTTTACTAATTTATTCATGCATTTATTTTAAATAAACCATTCCAGTCTTCTTAAAGGATGTTATAAAATGAGCACAACACTTAACAATCAAAACTGATTTTTATTTGATTTTAATTTTCTAATGTTTCTTATATATATATATATATATATATATATATACATATGTTTGCTTTTTAAGAAAAATTGGGTAAATGAGTACAAGAAATCAAGAAATGAACCTATTTAGAAGGCAAATTATATCTAACTGATTACATTTCAATCATGGGACCCTTTTTGTTTTTCGTTTATTCGTAGAATCATGAACATTTTAAACACAATCCTGATTAGGAGACAGTAGGAAACAGCAGCTCCGGGAACTTATGTCTTAACTAAATTGTAAACAGCTGGAAGTTATTAATAAATAATACAAAGCTGTTGCGCATGTGCGATGCTGTCGGCAAACCACTGTAGAGGGATCAGTAAAACTGGTTTTTGAAATACAAAATCTTTGGTGATGATTATATTTTTTTACAAAATGCTTTTTAGTTAATTAATTGTAGTTTAATATATAAGCGTCTGAAAATACCACAATGGGTAAAAGTCCGGAAACTACAGAAAAAAGTGAAAAAACTGAGGTAGGAAAAAAGCTGAGTCAAGATATTTTGGACAACATCATATTTTCAGTCATAAAAGTCATATAAATTATTATATATCCTTAATAAAAAGTCCAAATAGTAATAATAATAATAATAATAGTAATTATTATGATTATTATTATTTGCTATTATTATGATTATGATTATTTATTATTATTATTATTATTATTATTATTATTATTCAACTTAAAAGATAAACCAAAGTTATAAACCAATTAACGGGCTATTTTTACATTCAAGCTATATTTCAATTTATTTGATTTTGTCTCTCACGTTAGTTAATTTTTTTTAAGTTAATAAAATAAAAACCATTAGGTTGTAATTGTTAACAGCATTTCCTCCAATAAGAGCAGCCGAGTTTATTTTAATCAAATGAGTTTGTTGAGATTCTACGGTAAAGCTTTCAATGCAACTTGAAAAATCATATATTTGTGGAGATTAAAAAAAACCATACTGTAAATTTAATAAAACCCTAAAACCTCTTGTAGTTGATTTTAAGTCCTATTGCACTAATTCATTCAGTAAATAGTTTAAATTACATTGAATCTTTCTAGTTTGCAATTTACATTTTCTGTGCCATTTTAAACGTATGAGTTGGAGTTTTCTTTACCTTAATATTTTGGTTAAAATTAGTTTTTAGATCCATTCAACTTTTATTTTCAGAATTTTTTTTTTCTAAAATTTAATCAAAAAGGCTTAAAAGTGACGAGATTGGCGTTAGAATGTGTTGTCTGGCCGGGAAGGATCTCCTGTAGCAGTCAGTTTTGCACGCATCTTTAAGCCTCTGACTGAACACAGTCATGATGGACAGATGCAATGTTTTAATGATAACAATTCATGGATAAAAGCATCAACTGTTGGCCATCAACTAATCCGCCTAATCTTGCTTTTGGGTTTGAATTAGGCGTAAAAGCCACAACTCACTGCAATCCGCTGGGTTTCCTCAGATTGAAATTTTTTTTACATTTATTTGTTCAACGTGTATTTATGCATGTTGAGATTGTAATTAAATGATTGCGTTGCAAAGCGCTTGAAACGCTGTGTTGTAAAATAGGCTATATAAATAAACTGGATTAAAAACTTAATTGGACCTGCAGATCCTTTTTAAATTAGTCAATAAAATCAGGACGTCAAACTTGTTGTATCACAAGGAAATTTGTTCAATCTGTAAAACCAATAATCTCCGTTTAAGAAAACTTTTATCTAAGTGCAACAGTTTGTATTTTTGTTTATTTAGCTTTAAAGTGTGTCGACGGTTCTAATGCTCAGATAAAGATTTATGGGATTAAAGTAAGTGACATATTTTCCAAATGAATTTACTAGACTTCCTGATTCTTTGCTGGTAGAGGTTGAAGTCATAATCACAAATCAGTTGTTGTTTTTTTTCTCGTGGAGAAAAAAAAACACACTTAAGCAAAATTATCCTTACATTAACTCTGAACTGTTATAGACTTCAGATTATATGTATAGATAAAATCTAACTGGATGAATTGTGGGGATTTTAACTCTTTGTCTTTTTACTTATATTGATCAGCGAGTGCGTGTTTATCATTTTGATGGTACTTTACATTAATAAGTCGAAAAAGTAAAAGGGTTTAAATAATGTGTGTTTGTTTATTACAGTTTAGATCGCCAGAAACAAGTTTTATTTTTCTTTCTTTCTCCAAAGTGTCACCAGGTGTTTGTTGACGCACTGCAGCGCTTGTTTCTCGCCGAATTGTCGTGTTTTCTGTTCCGCAACACATAAAAGAACAAAAACCCTCATTTGACTTTCTTATTTATCAATTAAAAAAAGAAGAGGGCTGTTTTTTTTTTGCAGTTTGAGGTTAAAAAAACTCGTAAAGGTAGCATTTGTGTGTGTGTGTGTGTCTGTGTGTGTGTGTGTGTGTGTGTGTTGGTGCGCACAGCCGCAGCATCTCCAACATGGGTTGCCTATTTTACGCACATGGATGAAGGCTTTGACATGGATGAAGGGGAAATTCCAGTTTTCCAACTTTTCCTCCCGAACTCCCTCAAAGAAGCGATGTGATCCAGCTCTAAAAAAAAAAAAAAAAGAAAATTTAGAAGAGAAAAAAAATTCCGATGATTTTTATCTGTGAAACGACCCGGTGCGCGCGGATGATCATCTGATAGGTCAATTTTTTTATTTCTTTTTTGGGATGGGGTGTGTGTGTGTGTTTGTTTCTGTGTTCGGTCAGAGTAAATGACAGCAGAGAACCCACAATGGATGGCCATTAGCAGAACAAAGCGCTCCAAATGGTGCGCGTTCAGGGGAATATTTCAGTGTCATATCCAAATTGCTGCGTGAGTAAACCAATTTTCTCCACACAGGAATAAACACAGACCGGAGCAAACCGCAGAGATCAAGCTCAAGGAGTATCACAAAGTGTTTTTTTTTTCTTTTCCTAACTGCAATGCAGACTTCGGGAGCAATTAGGAACATTTTGCTGTGAATGGTGAAGGAAATGGTTTCCCTTGCTGTTAAACGTCAACAAGAGCGCCCCGGGTGTAAAGTGACCGCTTTGTTTTTGTTGTGTTTGTTAAAACCCCTCTTCAGCTTCCAGAACTGGGGGGATCAGAGGATGTTCAGACTGCGGACTGATAATAGAGTCCAATAAAAAACCTTTAATCTGTCTTTAAATTATATATATATATATATATATATATATATATATATATATATAAAACGTTTCTTTTTTTATATTTTGTCTTTCTTACATTATCATGATTTTCCAAATGTACTTGATCAGAGAGGATGTGAGCATGTTTTTACTTGTAATCATTTCACTTCAAATATTTTAATTTATTTTTGAAATTTCAGTGAGAAACTTTCTCTTGAAAACTTTATCGGCTGTTTGATGGTTTTTGTTCTCTTTTTTAAAAATCTCTTCTAAAATCTAAAAGAGAAGAGGGCACGGTTGCGTTTGTGGCTGAAGCTGTCCGCAGGAATTCCCTCAGGTCAGTAAGAAAGCTGTTTTGAGGACCTTCTTAGCAGGCTTTGCTTCACTGACCTTTGCCCCCTGCCAGTCCTCTTTAGTGAGAGAGCATAATCCACCTAACATGGATTTAAACAAACAGTGTAATCCATAACACTCGGTTGTGGCACACCATCTCCTTCAGACTTCTGCTGTTGGGTTTATGTCAGAGATGCTTTACTGTTCTTTGAACGTCTCACATTTATTTCAGCTGTTTCTATAATTTTTTATTACAGCACTTCGTGTCCATGAGATGTTTCATTTTCTTCACGAAAAAAAAATTTAAAAATAAAAGACTGAAGCATTCCCAGCTCCTGATCCTGACTGGTTCTGTTCTGCTTGTGTCAGTACAGCTGTGTTTGTGGCCCTCGCACCTCTGCCCTCCACTGCCTCCCCGCAGCTTAAAGCCTCCCTGCTCTCCGCCTCCTTCCTTAAAAAAGTTCATCAATATTTTGTCCGACCTTTGACTCGGCCCGCACAATTAAACAATGGGATTTCGGGTAACACTAAATGGCCTGGCTTTACTACAGAGGGCAGACTAATGAGAGCACGTCGTCTTGGGTTTCTGGCTCAGTCCAGAGAGCAGCGGAGCAGAAAAACAACCTGACGTTTCGTTAAGCTGCCTCACGCAAACTTTCTCCACCATCATCCATTAGTCACCATGCGTTTTCCAAGAAAGACGAATTCATGTGCAAGAACTAATATTCCTCGCCTGTTCTGGTTAGTTTGAGAATGTGTGTGCGTTAGAGAGAGGGAGAGAAAGAAGGACAGAGAATGGTGCAGGCCCACTATTTGCAAGCTTAGTTGTATTTTGGTTCACTCCCCCCTAATGTTTTATCAGACTCTCACTTCGCTTTTATATACAGTATCGGAGGTAAATTTAAAAGTGAACTGAGCTTTATTCTGCATTTTTTATGTTTTTTTTCATGTTTATTGTTATAATTCCTTATTGAATTATTCATTGACTTATGGCAGAGTTGCTTTTGGCCCCCTAAGCTAAGCTGTTAAGGGTCTGTGCTCACATGTTTCAGAAATACCTAATCTGTTGAAAGTATGTCTTAAACACAATAATTGTATAGTTAGCATGTTGTACTTTTTGCCAGAGTTTTGACAAATTCAGTAGGTAAAATCCAATTGAAGTGCCCTAAACTTGGGTCCAGCTGTTATTGTTAATTAAATCATGTATAATGTGAAATCCCTGTGCACATGCACAAAATGGTCCCAGTAGAAAGCAGCGGGGAAGAAATACTGCGACTTTATTTCTATTGACATGAATAAAGAAGGCTTCAGTATTTGTAGTGAGTTGATTTGTGCTGTTTTATTTCATTTAAAACTGGTCCAAGTCAGGTTGTTTGCATGACAGAAGATTTAATTTCTGCTATTATTTTGTGTTTTTATGATACACCAGTGCTTTTTTTTTTTTTTTTGGTATGGAATTTGCATGTTATTCCTGTAGATGTCTGGGTTCTCTCTCGATACTCCTGTTTCTCACCACTGTCAGTTGTTTGGTTTTCTAAATCTTCCCTAGGAGTGTGTTTTTATTCAAGGGTGTTTGTCCGCGACTTACCTCACCCTCCCTAACCCAATGACCCACAGAGGTGGCACAAGCCCTCATGTATCCCAGCAATAAAAGGTTATGGATGATGGATATAATTTGGAGAAATTCTGTTGTAACCTCAGAGCTTGAGAGGTTGTTACTGGTTAAGCATAGGATGTAGAAACTACAAGTTTGCGTTTGTTGAAACAACTCTTGCATGTTAAACTAAACATTTTTGACAGTTCAGGCTCTCTTGGAGGCCCTCTGCTGGTGCTTAAGCCCTCATACTGCGCTTGATTTGCTTTTGCCTGTGGCCAGCTATGAAAGTTTATGTGCATTAATTTATGGAAGGTATAAGATCAGACACTGACACTTATGCTAAAATGTCTGTCTTTGCATTTTTCCAATTTTTTCAGGTTTGAAGAATCTCTGAAGTATAGTTATACGTCTTCCTCAAACAAAGATGAGCATTTAGAAAATCCTGATGTTAATTCCCCACAAACTATGTCTTTATATTTTACAATAACAGAAGATTTGAAAACATCCATTTGGTTTTCAAATGAGATCAGGTTTAACGAGAATCTCTTTGACTTTCTAAATTAATTATAAATAAAGAGAAGGTTGGAGTCTTGGTATAAAGTGCTGTAATGATCATAAACAATCATTAAAGCACTTTATAGGACTAACAGATTTGGAAATGACATATGTTCAGTGAGACTACTATTTTTTCTTTTTCACTGAAGGTTTTGCGGTGGTTTTTTTTGCTGTTTTTTTAAAATTATAAATCCCTTTCAGAGTTGATTTTAAAACACCTCTAAAAATACTTCATCATCAAACTGTATTACATAGAGAAACACTTCAAACATAGTTTGGTTTTAATCACCAAGATCATTTACATTCATATTTCAAAATTTTAACCTCTAAAGGAAATATTTAGTTAAAACAAATGTAAACAGCAAATTTTTATAGATAGCGACTTTTTTCAAAACTTCAAATAAAAAAAATCCTTCCTTTATCATTTTTATTTAATTACAACTGCCCTGGCCAATCACCTTGATTTCCTGAAGCAGAGACGGTTTATCTTGTCTTTAGCTCACAAAGCTAATGATACCACGTTTGCAATGGAAAATTTCTATGAGGAAACCAGACGCATCATTTGCCTAAGGTAGCTGGACAGGACATGATATGACAAAGAAAGATCGTCAATGCAAACAAATAAAGAAGCATGCAAACAGTAAATTAAATAACTATAACTTTTGCAGTCATATTTGTTTTCCTTAGCCTTCCCTTTATTTGCTGTGACAAAGTAGATTATGATAGTAAAGTATAAAGTGGTGTAAACCGTAAACTAAAGTTTATTCCTTGCACCTCAAAGTGCAGTAATTGAGGTGTTACAGTGCGGTAATTGAAGTCATTCTCTAATAAGATTATTTTATTGCACTTTTTGCAGGAAGTCTACTGAACCAAAAAAAAAAAACGTACTACAAGTTTCTCTTTTGCAATGAATTCTGAAAATGACCAAAGGTTTGAAGATTTTGTCCAATTTCAGCACATTGCTGTGATATTGTACGAGCAGCCGGAGATTTTGCATATTACTTCTGCGCGCCTGTGATCTCCATGAGTGAAGCTGAACGGGCGCTGCTCCACACCTAAATGATTTATTAATGCATCATCTGCATATTTATTTTTCCCACTGGCGCCGCATCCATCACTGCCACAATGTTATAGCCATGGCAACCTGTGTGCTACTGAATTTTGGGAACGCTGCTTGTATTATTCCCAGAGCCCCTTCCCCCCTCCCGTTGAACACACACACACACACACACACACATCCAGAATTTTACACATGCGCGCGCACAGGGTCTTCTTCTCCATCAGTCAGATCAGTCTTTCGAGGAACCTCCTCTCGGAGAGTCAGACTTGATATCTTTCGCTCTAATAATCCTCTACAAACGCAGCGTGTAGCTTCGGCGTCCCTGGATGCTCCCCACACGATATGCCCTTCATTGCACTCTCAGAGTCACCACACAGACAAACAAACACTCTTTGCACACATATGTGGATGTATTCTTTATTTCTTTCTCTCACCTTACCGATGAGCATTGTAGTTTTTGTAACTATAACCCAGAAAAAACACAAGAGATCCATATGCTCAGCTTCCTAATTGGCTTGGAGATCCTTTGCTTTATTCACCCCACCGACAAAAGGCCGGAAATATCTGTTGAAGTGTAAGATGAGGGGCACGGACTGCATGAGAAACGATTGCGACAAAGGAAGGAGAAGAATGGACACTGGAGAGGAAGACCAGCTATCTCGAAAAGGCAGAATGAGGAGCGTTTTGACACAGACGTGGTGTGTCTGAAATGAAAAAAGCACATTATGTGTTATGTGATGTTACTCTAATGGGATGTTCGAGGGGCAGGCTGTCTTGGTAAGGAAAAAAGAAAAAGCTTCCAAAAAAACCTTCAAGTGGTTTCATCCTCATCATTCCCAACAGTACAGAGAAAGTACAAAAGCACATTTCAATTAGCTGTAAAAAAAACAATCAAAAAACTTTAGACGGGTTACAAACAAAGCAAAATGCATTTTTTTCACTTTTATCAAATACATCATGGTGTTCAGGATGTGCAATTTGTTGTTGGTTTGATGCTCACCGGATTTATCCCAAACACTGAGCTAATTAGAGCTGAATCAGAGTAACAGACAAACTTCCACCTACGCACCACACAGCTCATACTGAGGCTGTCCTTCGCTTTTACACCAAGACACTATTCTCAATGGGATGGGATTTGAATGTGTCTTTGAAAGCTGCAAACGAGCCGACTGCTGGCAAAAAGTAAGATGAGGGAGTCACATCCCACCGAACGAAGCATGTAAATGTTCTATGAAGATTCTTTGATCGTTTCTGGTCAAGTTAAGAGGGAATTGTTGGAAAAGTTTTGAGATTGAGATGCTGCGGCAGACTTGCATGTTGCGCTGCTGTTGAACTGAGCGAACAGTCCTCCAATCCTCCTGACGCTAACCTATTAATGAACAATGCGGTGCATGGGTTCACTTCCCTGTTGTGGAGGAAGGAGGACGTGAACAGATAATAAAACAAGAAAGCTTGCAATATAACAAAACGCTACATACCTGGATTAATGACATGGTGCTGCAAACATATGGAATTTTATTTAGGGGATTTCAGGTCTGGAGAAGTTTCAATAAACAGAATAGGGGCACTGAAAATTTGGATGGATCCATGCATATCAACCCATATCATGTATTTGTACTTATACCTTAATATAAGGTAAAATGTTTGGGAAACTTTTCTAGAAAAGGATTTAATAGCCACATAAAATGTTTGAAACCATACTGAATCACCTTCTAGCTGTCAGACATGTAGCAGGATTAGGCTCAAAATAGTGTATAAATGAAAACACGTGCAGCAGGTCCAAAGAAAATGAAAGATGATTGAGAGCTGCAATTGAAAAAGGAAGTAAAGGTCAAACAGTGATCTTTGTTTTCTTAAGAATCTTTACCTCTGCTATTAGCCAGTGGTCGTTTCTTAACCTTTTTGGTCCTGAATCAAGAGCCTGCTGAACTGAATCAGTCCCCCTCCCCTCTTAAATGAAATTAAGACTTAAGTTACATTATGAGGTCATGGCTCCCTGGCAATGAGCTCAACTACTCAAAAAAACCGGGGGGTTAGTTAAAGAAGAAAAGGAAAAAAAAACATGAAACCTTTGAAGATGGATGGTTTGGTACAGAAATAATCATAAGAAATAAAGCATATTATATTTACAGAAGTATGTCAGAGCACGTTAAAGCCAGAAACCTCAAAGTGGGAGGATTACAGCGAGAGTTTTATGTAGGCGGCCTCGTTTCAGCGTGTTCGCAATATTCCCAAGGAACTAAACATAGCAGGGCTGTAAAACAGACATTAGTCCAAGCTCGTAACAAAGATAAAAACATGCTCCTTCAGAGAGAAGGTTTGTGTGATATAGGTGGTCCCAGATAAGAGATCCGCTTCTGTGTTTCCACCCTGGCAGCCTACGGCCTTCTAATTACCTGATCGTGCACAAATGATTGTGGCTGTGCAAAAATTGCACGTTTGATGGACAGCGGCAAGAGGGAGAGGAAGAAAATCATGGCTTTTTTCTCACATTAGTGGAAGAGCGGCATATTGTGGGGAGAAGCCTTTTTTTTTTCTCCCCCTGCGCTGCATCTGGTTTTTAACATCATCACAGAAAAGCGTTCTTTTGCTTTGCTTGTGGCTTGTCTTTGTTCAACAGCTTCACTTATGGGCAATTTTTGAAATAAATCCTCTTGGACAGGGTTTGGTGCATAAGAGAATGGAGATTTCCAAAGTCTTGTAAAAGTGTTCATTTGTATTTTCTCCACATGCTGTCATACCAAAGGTTTTAAGTTTACTTGGTTTTTTTTGTATCCTAAACTAACACAAAGTAGTGGATTATAGTTAAGGAGACGGATAATGTTGAATTGTAAAAAAAAAAAGTAAATAAACATCTGAAAAGTGTTCATATCTAGTTTTTCCACATGATGTAATGCTGTAATGCCTAAAACCAAAAGCTTTCATAAATGTACTTTGGATTTTTTTTTTTTCATGGTACTCTAACACAACGTAGTGGATTACAGTTAAGTGGAAGGAAAATATTGAATTCCTAAAAAAAATTGTAACAAAAAATCTGAAAACTGTATGTATTCAGACCGCTTTACTTGAATATGCATGAATTAATCAACTCATCTGATTTGGAACACACAGCAAATCAGGAGTTGTCATCTCATGTATTTTCTGAAATTACTTGAAAGCGAAAGCAAGTCGCACTTTTCATAAAATTTTTCTAAAAATTGATTATTTTCTTTCCACTTTACAGTCCCGCACTTTTCTGTGTTGATCTATCACACATATAAGGATAAAGTACACCAAACTTGTATGATTATCACATAAAAAAATGCAAAAATTGAGTGTTTTTATGTCAGCAAATCTATTTCACTCTCAAGGATATGAAATTAATGTTTTATTGATCGGTTAGAAATAAATGGAAAAAAACTTTGCCATTGATAAGAACAATAAGTTTAAACAATACATTTGTATTTGACCAACAGCTTTAGAGTTATGCTGCCTCCACAGCGAGACAGTTTGGAGACGTTCACTGGGTGACCAGAAACAAAATGTACCCTGGGGTTTAGCTGAGAATCTTTAATCAAAGCAATTAAAAGCCAGATTTTTATGTACAATGGGAAGGAGCCAGTTTAATTGAGGCTGTGCAATAAGTGCAGCTTGTTTTTTGTTTTTGTTTTTTGTTCCTTTTTTTGTTCCTGCTAAACGGTCTTTAGCACGCACACTGGACAAAGGAACAAACAAACAAACAAAACAAAAATCCATGACATCATATCCATTTATCAATACCACTTACAGATTAATTGACTCGCCGACCACTGCGGCTGAATAAACGGCAGCAGTCCGACTGGGGAGGCAGCACTTGTAAAGCTTTTTACTGTTGGTATGTTGTTGCAGCTGAAGCGGATATATATTTATTTGTTTGTGTTTACTGTGTGTGGGCTGTACGGCTTTTTTTCAGAGCGTTGATGCACCAATAAGTGCATGTATTCAACGATATTAAAACTGGCAATAAAGCTGATTAACATGTAAAAATTGAATTGAAATTGATATTTCACAGAAGACTTGGTCTGCAAAAACACAAGTAACATGAACTTATTGATTAGAACATAAAATACTTTTATTGAATTCCAATCCCTAATAATATTAATAATAATATTAATAATGGAATTTTTTGTAAAACCGTAATTTCCTAAACTGAGATTTTGTATCCTTCAACATTTTCTACTTGTAAATGACAATATATTTCGTCAAATATGTTCATTCAAAGCTAAAAACAGGCAACGGCATTAATTAAAATGCAATTGAAAGGAATGCAAGATTATGATGTTACCAATGATAACATAAGAAAACTTTGCTTTTCATGCAACTAAGTTTAAAAATGTTGGTGCACCAAATATAAAGGCTACATTCCAGGTGTCCGGTTCGATTCTTGGCCTCTCCATTTGCTTCATTCCTTTCCCCATCTCTCTCTACCCCTTTTCCTGTTTGTCCTCTGATAAGTAAATGCCCCCCAAAAAAATTTTTCTACGTTTTGTGAAATTCTTACTATAAATTCCTGTTTTACTACACCAACATTGTCTTCCACAATAGTAATAAATAGGGATAAGAAGGTTGATTTTTGTGGACGAATAACTTAGGCAGTTATTATAGAAACATGGGGATTTTACATTTTAAACTGAAGGTAAAAATAAAATTAGCTTCAGGGCTTAAATGGTTACAGTCTCTGTGTCAACAAATATAACAAAGTAATTTTATGCTATCTTTTCAGTACAGGCGCCATAACAGGGAACAGGACCAATTCTATGGGGACACTAGAATCAGCATGTATATATTATGGAAATTTTGGGGGTACAATTGATTATGAATTGGAGATTTTGTTATTGATTCTATGCAATTATATTAGAAAAGAGAAAATTTTTTGTACTTTTCAAACCAGAGGATTTGAAGCAACACTAAATAACTTTTCAATCCTTATAAAATATTTTCATAACCTTTGTTTATACGTCAAATTAAAGCTTGATGAATGACACCTCCTTAATTGCCTGAAAGGGGTTCGTATCGCTTTAACCGGCACTAAGCAACTTTAAGGAGGGTGGCAGGAACCCTGCCAGACAAAACAACTACAAATGTGCTGACTGCTTTACGGCATGCATTATTTCCCCTGTTTCTTATTTTCAACATCATCATATGACTTTCTTTTGTCACAATATGATTAATTACCTTGTCGCAATTCATCCTTCACACAGCCACTAGAAAGATACATTTACTTCAATCCAGCTGCACGCAATCGGGAGATCAGGATTTTACGACGCTATGCACTGATCCTCATGGACCCCAAGACTGAGTTCTTCCCCTAACCGGGGGAGGAACTCAGTCTTGAGAGACGGTTCTCCTTTGCTCTACCTTCTTCATGTCTCACTCTACAGAAAGACATGAAGACAAGGTTATTTAATTTATTTCTATAGTTATGCTGCTATAGGCTTAGACTGCTGGAGGACAATCTGACCACTTCTCTCTCTGCCACTTTCATCCTTTGTCCAATCTGCTTTAGTTGTCATTATTTCAACCTTGTTAACCTTTTGTTTTCTCTTAGTGTTCGTCTCTCCATAGTAGCCAAGTTCTGTTAGCTGAGACACCTTCTTGGATGAGAACATGGGATGAGATGCTGCCAGTGGCGCTCTACAACTGCTGCTATACACTTTTTTCTATTTCAGTATCCTCTGCATCTATTTTAGTTTTCTGTCTTTTGAAACCCCCAGTCGGTCGTGGCAGACGGCTGCTTGTACTGAGTCAGGTTGTGCTGTTAAAGGGGAGTTTTTGCTCTCCACTGTCGCTACATGCATGCTCAGTATGAGGGATTGCTGTAAAGTCAACCACAATACAAGCCATTACTTGGGTCTGCTGATTCCAAAGGAGCGAATGGGGCAAGTCAATGACTTCAATCTGCAATCTTCCTTAGATTGGAAACTTTTTCAAATTGATTTGTTTATGATGTATCTATGAGTTGAATTGATTTTCTTGTAAAGTGCCTTGAGACGACATCTGTTGTAAATCGGCGTTATATAAATAAACTGATTCTTGAAATTTAGTCTTCCTTCTGGCAAAACACTACTGCTTTTGTTCACAGTGGGCCACCAAAATTGACCAAAACTGAAAATCTTTAGTGTTTCTTTGTCTTGTTCGCAGCAGATAGCGTTATAATTGGAATCAGAAGGTTGTAGGTTTGAATTCCGGTTCTTCTGTCAAAGTGCCCTTAGGCACCCACTCATCTGTGTGCTTTGTGAATGCGACTATGTGCATGTGGCTGTAGTGCCAGATGCTCATAGGCGGTGAGGATGACCAGAACATTTTTCATTTGTGCTTTATTGTGAAACCTCAATGACTTCAAAACCAACATTCATAAATAGGTAACACCAAAAGAATCAAACAAAAATAGAAGACAGAATCCCTTTTGTAACACGCAGAAGAAATTAGAAAATACAAAAGAAAGAAATGATCTGTTAGATGTTGAACCAATCTGTTATTGTATACGGCTATCTGAAGATATCACCACCGATCCTTTGCTCTGTGGTTGATCCTGAACGTCTGACTTTGGTGACCTCAGCTGTAAAAACAGAATGCGTGCACATCTCCTTCTCACTCTGTCCTGCTGGGTGAGTGGGGGAGTTTGCAGGAGTGGGTTTTGTGGGGGGTATCCAGATGTTGGGAACACCGAGGGAGCTCAATAACTCCGAGGTGGACTCGGTCGAGTGCCGCGAGACACGCCTCAACACTTCATTCTGTGCCTCCTACTCTCAGTTGGCGTTGTATGTTTGTACAAGGTGGTGCGAGAGAGTTGAAGTTTATATTATTTTCTGAAGGCGTACCACTTCTTCCACATTTACGCAGGCGAAAGGGTCTGACATTGGGAAAAAGGAGGATGAGGAGTCAAGTGCATTCTCGCACTTTTTTGGGGGGGGCAGGATGAAGACAAGCAAGCAAAAGTAAAAGTGGCTAACTCGAATGTGATTAAGTGAGAGTGCGAGAGGGATACTCCTCCCTCCTTCGGCCCTTCCGGCTCCATAAAATGGCAGCGGATAGTAAGTCG
>JAVLVB010001034.1:1790287-1804682 GCA_032876305.1 Orestias chungarensis | reverse complement strand
TCAGAGTCATGCTTCAGTCTGTGCGCTCCGAGCTGCACCCTGGAAGCCCCCCCACCCACCCCACCCGCACCTACTCCCGCGTCAAAAACTCATAAGAACAGGAGGAGAGGAGAGGCGCACCGAGAGCTCCGCTGTTTCTGCGATGTTTCCATACGGGTTGGAGGTTTTTCTGGGGGTTGCTCGCAGACTGAAGCGCGACCCCTGGAGCTGTGCGCCTAAATGTGGGGGGGACCTGCAAACCAGACGAACCTGGACCTCACGGGGAGGGCGGGGCTTCCTACCGCGGTTATACCACCACCATGGTCACGTGGGAGAAAAACGTCACGAGGGCCAAACAAGGAGCGAGAAAAAAATAATGACATAAAAATGTTACTTAGGGAGTGATTTTTTTTATTTATTTTGAGGAACCTACTGCGTGTTGATGCCAACTAATCCAACTAATTTATCAATGTATCACATTTAACACATTTTGTTTTCTTTTACAAATAAAGTAACCTAAATTATTTAGAGGAGGCTCTGTGATTGGTGTCCCTTATTTCCTGGGTGTGGCGCGCAGTTTGCGTGATCCCGCACTTCTCCAGATTGTCCTCCAAGGCATTTGTAGTAGGAAAGAGTCAGCTGTTAACTCGAATCACAGTCACGGGTCACGCAGAGCATGCAAGCCCCTCATCTATACATGCAGCCACGGGCCTGCGGCCGCATGCACAGCCTCTGCAGCCACTGCAGCTCTGCTGCTGCTGCGGGAGTCTGGCTGCGCTCACTCCATTGCTGTTGTGGCGCAATCAATATATTATATTGTTTTTCTTGTTTAAATCAACAATATAAACAAAGTAGTGTTATATTAAGCAAAGAGGACATAAATACAATTTTAAAGTTTAATGAAACCTAGGAAAAAATTAGTCAAATGGATATGGATTTTTCTTTTTATATCTAGGATTTATCTTAACATTACATTCGGTTTTTTCAGCTTGTTTTCTTTACATTTTTTGGGATATTTTTTCTCAAGCTCCATTGGATTCATATGAAACACTTTCTCCCATTCATTGATAGAAGTAAAATTAGTTTGGTCTGCTTCCTTCAAAGCATTAATAAAACTAAGCAAAAGCAACCACAAATAAATAAACTATATTTACAAAAGTATTAGGTTTTTATTTTTATGTTATTATTAAAGGGAAAAAAATTGTGTATTTAATTTAATTTAATTTAATTTAATTTAATTTAATTTTATTTAATTTTATTTAATTTTATTTAATTTTATTTTATTTTATTTTATTTTATTTTATTTTATTTTATTTTATTTTATTTTATTTTATTTTAATCTTTATTAATTTAAATACTTATGTGTCTTTATTATTATTTTTGTTGGTTTATTTTCTTTTTCTTTAAGTCGAGTTATCTTTCCTTTCAACAGGGGCTTCTTTTGTTGATGTGTGGCCCTTAATATTTGAGACGTTCCCTTGTTTATACCGCCATCTAGCGGTGATGTTGCCCAACTGAAATAAGCAGACATCCTGGAGCAGACATCAGACCGGGAATAGTTTTGACTAAATAATTGCGTAAATAGATATTAGCCTAATGGATAGACATTCTAATGTTTTAAGAAGTATTTCAAGGATGCATTGTAACAATAAAGAAAGATTTGACCAAAACACACAGCTGACTTTGTAATGATTATTGGTATCTTTGGCATTACAGTGTGCATTATATATATATATATATATATATATATATATATATATATATATATATATATATATATATATATATATATTTGGAATGTTTTAAATACATATCTGTAAGCTTCAACAATTTTTGTGGTGTATCTATTTATTTATTTATTGCATCTGTGGAGGAAACTATCTCATTAAAATTTTTTGGGGGGAGTTATATCTCTGTCATTTGTTAGGTAATAACCAACAATCCTTAACATACTGCAAAACACATGCCTGTATAAATTAATAATCTAAAATTATTTTAAATGTCAAACTGTAATAAATTGTTTGTCTTGGAGTAAACTGTTTTGTTAAACATTTCCAAGTACATTAATCTGAGGACGTTTTCCCTAGAGTTTCATTTCAGAGCGATTGGCGCCTGCAGTACTAAACTCAGGGAAGAAAAAAGAATCAGCCAATCACGCTCCTCTTCTTCACCTGACGTCACGTCCTCCCTCCTCTTCCATCTTGCTCCCCGCATGTGTCTGCTGTTAGTTTACAGGTCAGTGAGAAGCTTTAAATTCACTCTTCCTCGCACTTCTACTCTCTGGTGTGACGGCAGGAGGTAAACGAAACCCTTTTCCCAAGCGGTAGGCCGAAATGGGGCCGTGTGAGGCTAACTTTACTGACTGAGCTGTCCTGGCGCGACAGGCCGTTCTGCTAGCAGCGTAGCTAGTCCAAGTTAGCCGGCAGCTTTCTTGTGTTTAAAAAAAGCTTTAAAAATAGTAACGCATGAACGTGGATCTACTAAAACAGCTCTAAAGTTTTTCTGGGTTGTTAATTGTATTTTTGTCGACTGAAATATTCTCGCTAATCGTCTGGCTTCACAGCAGCTCTCAGAAATGCGGAGACTAGCTCCATTCTTGTAGCGCTCGTCCTGCTGATTGGGAAATTGCAACATTTCTTTTGTTTGTTCGTTTTTAAAATGCTGTGGAACCGCCTCCTTCACGTTTTAAAGGTTATTTTCAGCGCGTACGGCGCTACCACACCCACACCGAGCTAGCTGCTCGCTGCGCATGTGTTCATTTGTAAGCAATGCTTTTTTTTAGTGTTTGTGTTTTTTTTATCCAATCAGAACGTGTTTAGGATTCCCAAATTACCTTTTTATATGTACAGGTATAAAACTCCCATAAGTAAAGATGAGAAATGTTACAAATTGGTAGTAAAATAATCTATTAATACGATTTAGCAGGTTCGACCTGAAAAACTTGACTGTTTGAGCTTGTGCTTACTTTTAACCTGATGAATTATGGGGGAGTTTGAATTTAAACCTCAGTTAAAGCTTAAATGTAAATTGAGTTGAATTTGATCTAGGGAGAGTTTGTTTTTGAACTATAGCCCCTGATTGTTTGTTGAAATTTTAATGGGGGGATTTATTGAATGTAAGAGCTTTAATTTCAGAATCATTGCATTTGGTGGCTTGTAAAGATTCTTTGAACTTACTTTAATATATTTTAAAGTTATGCTTTTGAGGGTGAGGGAAAGTCAACCTTTTGCGTTCTTTTATTTTAACTTGGTCGTCTGTCCTCACTGTCTTTTATAGTTTTAGGTTTGGACTGTTTGCAAAACATTTAACTACGATTGACAGCAAAGGCTGAGCTGTTTCAACAATGTCAAACTTTATTGGCTTAGATCCTTCAAAATGTACAAGCAAAATTAAATTAGTCATCCAGTTCTGGTAGATTATAATACATAATACATTTGATTTAACTTTCCTTAAAGGTCTACTAGGAAGGTAAAGTAGTATGTAGAGCGTAATTGTCACTGTGCATACTAATGCTTGTATGTAATATTTGGCAGGGTTAGGACTGGAGTAAATGATTTTATTAGTTAAGTGTCAGGTTTTTTTACTTTGTTAACCAGTCTTCCCCCATGTTATTCAGATATTCAAGTTTTTTTTTTTTTATGAAACAATCTTCTTATTTCTTTGTCATTGTTTAAAAAATAGGATAAAATCAGACACAGAAAATCCTCTTATATCGAGGCGCTATATGTGCACCTGCATGTTTTCTAAGTGTAAGTGATATTTCTAGGCTCTTTTTCAGAACAATTGGGGAGATTTTTATTTTATTTTTACATCGTCTTAGAAGTGTGCTCTGGGTCCCATTTGTGGCAAGTCGGCACCAGAGATGTTCTGATACAAAAATAGATCAGATCTATCAGTTACACAATGGAAAGGTTTTCCAGATTCACATATGACAATTGTACCACTTCAGTTTTCAAGTACTTCTGGCATGTATGGCTTCAAATGTCTGATTTTTATAGTTGATTTGTTAAGAGTACAACTTTTCTACATTGACTTTTTTCTAAATAAATATTTTGTTTGTTTTTTAAAATCTTTTTTTTGTTTGTTTTTGGAGAAATCCACTTTTCAAGGGCCGATTATTTATACATTTATTTTAGTTACAATGGCTTTAAGGCAAAAATGTAACACAGAATTATTAAACAAAAACTTTGTGGTTGTCCTTAAACTGTTTGGTCTGTTATCAAACTGATGGTTTGTGAAAATGAATTTGGAGACATCTTTTATGCAGTAATATTTCTAATATTCGATTATTATTGTTGGAGTTGGAGCCAGGCAGTCTGACTCTGTTTAGCTGCTCTGGTGTGTTCTGTGTTGGAGATTACTGCATCATGTTCAATTTTTACCAAAATGTTACTTTTTTGTTTGGGCTACTGCTGCTGTGTAAAAATATGTAAATTTGTTTATTTTATTTGCAGATGAAAGAAGCAATTATGAATCAAGAAAAGCTTGCTAAATTACAAGCACAGGTCCGCATCGGCGGAAAGGTAAAATCTGGACTTTAAACCCAATAATGTTTCATTTAAAGTCTGTTGCATGAATGTTTCAATACCATCTGTTCTGTTAGACAGATTTCTTCTTTTTCAGCCGTTGTACATCAATATTTGAGATCCAAAAAGTTTAATAGTACAAAATAATCTGAGTAAATTCCAAATGCAGTTTACACAAACTATTATTAATGAAAGCGGATAAAAAATGACCCAATGAAAAGATCTAAATTCAAATATTGTTAAAGATATAACTGCATATTTTTCCCAAAAATGTTCACTTAAGACCATTTGCGTTTTAATAGCATTTTTCTCTTAAGTGGAACTTTTTAAATCTAAAGTGTGAGATTTATATGAAAAAAGAAAAAAACAAGGATGCAAGTACTTCATGTTACATCAAAGATTTTTACAGACGGTTCCGTCTTTCATCACAGGGAAGCGCCCGCAGAAAGAAGAAGGTCGTCCACAGAACGGCAACCGCCGACGACAAGAAGCTCCAGTTCTCCCTAAAGAAGCTCGGCGTCAACAACATCTCCGGCATCGAAGAGGTAGGCGCCGCAAATCCGTTTCTGCTGGTCCACCTGTGACCGCCGCCCCCTCGTACGCTAACGCCTCAAAATCCCATTCCAGGTGAACATGTTCACAAACCAAGGAACGGTGATCCACTTCAACAACCCCAAAGTGCAGGCCTCCCTCGCCGCCAACACCTTCACCATCACCGGCCACGCTGAGACCAAGCAGCTGACCGAGATGCTGCCCGGCATCCTCAACCAGCTGGGAGCCGACAGCCTGACGAGCCTGAGGAGACTCGCCGAGGCCCTCCCTAAACAGGGTCCGTACCGCTACCGTTGTCCCAGAGTTTATATTTAAACCTCCAACTTTTTAAGGTAACTCAGATTTTTTTCCGTCACAGCTGTAGATGGAAAAGCGCCGATCGCAACAGTAGAAGAGGAAGACGATGATGTTCCAGGTGAGGGCTTCAAATGTCTCCCTAAAAAAATATGAAATATTCCCACCCTGGGAACATTTCATCAAGATGTTTCTCCTCTTTCTTAACTTAAAAAAGGTTTTAAGTTTGCTCCCCTTTAAGTTTAGGGAAAAAAGGTCTGAGGCTCAGAATTCATTGGTTTCCTTTGATGGTGGTACGATGTACAGCTTTGTTTAAGTCTCCTCTTCGGTGTTTGAAGTTGCCCGACTCTGTTTGCTTTTCTTTGGAGAAAGTGGACCAAACACATGCGGTTGTCATTAGAGGCGATCTCGGCGTTTCCCAGGCCTCCTCAGGTCCTTGTTAATGCACCAACCATTACTAAGTCTCGCCGCCATCGGAGCTGATAGTGGCGCAGGGGTCAACTACCCTCGCCACCTCGTTCTTAATATGGTTTTATTTTGTTCTCCCACTGAAAGAAACATGTTTGCCCAGATGCTTTTAAAATTGTTTCCATTTTAACCTTTGACCCTCCCGAGATGAGAGTTAGACAGGAAGGTTTTTTTAGATTTCATGGAGGACAGAGAAGCCAACTTCTTAACTCATTTACTTTTTGTCACCTTATAAGCTCCTACTTGCGTTTATTGAGATTTTGGACAATAGACTAATGCATTTAAACCTCAACATTTTATCCTTGTATATTTTTGATTAGCTCCATTGTCCATTTTCTGTGTCGCAAAGTAAATGAAGTCAAACACAGATTTGCTCCTCATTTGAAGATCCGTCCCCGCTTTTGTATGCTTCTTAACGTAAACATAACCAGGACCAGAGTAAAATGTGGTTGAATAAATTATGATAAAGTTCTTCTCCTACGAATTGTGACTTGATGTCAGAGTGATAAATACTGATTTAATAAATCAGTATTTATCATTTATTTAAAATGATAAATACATTTTGAAATGTGTGCAGTTCAGAGATAAGTCCCTCTTCTGTTGTTCTAAAGAAGCCCATTTCAATTTAGCATGTTTCAAAAGCATTATTTTTGTTTTATTTTATTCGTTATCATGAGTTAAAGATGTTGTAACTAAACTTTTAAACCCACACTTCCACAATTTTCTATCAGAAAGAAAGTTCTTTAGTTGAATGGAAAAAGTCATTTTGATCAACAGACTTACTGTTGATATCTGTTTATATCGACATATTTCCCTTGAAGTTTGGTCTCATTTGATGGAGAGCGACTATGAACAGTTTTCTTCAGAGGTTCTTAGTATGTTGGAACGTCTAAACTAACTGTCGAAGCACTGGCTGGTATGATAGGCTAGTTTGATAAGGAAAAGCCTTGGAATCCTTTTGCAGATGAACACTTTTCCTGAGCTATCTTCTGAGAGCGTTTTGCAAGTACGCGTGCATCTCCCTCTCACAGTCGATCAATTCAGAAATCCCCATTTTTCGCCGTTTCAGATCTGGTCGAGAACTTTGACGAAGCATCCAAGGACGAGGCCAACTAGAGGAAACGGGAGACGCAGAAATCAACAGGTCCATCTGGGGCGAGAAGGTCTTTCTGCGTGAAGAAGTGGAGGGTGCACAGTCCAGAACACCTGAGAGAGTTGCAGGGAGACATCGTTTTAGGCGTTGAGCATTCTTTAAAATCTGCAACACGTCAGTAAATTTGCTTCAGTCGGTATTTGAGTCTCTTTTTTTCTATAGTAGCACTGTAAAACTGGGGTCACAGTATTTTGGTGTTAAGGTATGTTTCAACTCATTCCACCTCTTTGCCTTTAGGCACTCCACACTGTTGTGCTCCTGTGGTCTTAATGTCCAGTAAGTGTAAGATATTGTGTTTTAAAGACTTGTCTGTTGCCCCGAATGTACATTTGTTTCCTCTGTTACTGAACTGCGGCCTCCTTAAAATCTCCATATCTGGAATAAACCTTTGCTACTGTCACTAAACAGGACAATGTGTCGGTTCATTTTTTTTAAGCGTTATGTATAAATATGTTACTTAAAAGAATTGTTAAAATCCCTGTCTTATGTACTTGTGCTCTAATTTAATTAAATCGAATGCTAGTTTGAAGGGTTTCCTGCTCACAAGTTGCTTAGAATTAAAATGAAAGAGGTGAATTTGACCAAATAAAAAGGGATGAAACCCGCTGTTCTTCATGGCAACTCTAAGCTTCTGTATGCCAGGGGTACTCTCGCCACATGTGTCTTCATCTCAACCAAATATGCAAAAGCATAGACCAAAATGTAAAGGTAAAAAAAAAATTAAAAAAGAATGCTAAAATCTTAGCATGTTTCCTAGGTGCTCAATAAATGGATATTTCCACAAACTGACCACAATATGACGAATAAAGAGTTTTAGTCAATAGATTGCAAACTCTTTTTTTTCCATCAATAAAAGGATGTCTGAATAATGAAAACTAGCCTAAATACAAAATCAAAATGATGTAATAAAAAACCAGATTTTTATTTTAAAATAGTCCTGTTGCTTTTCTTTTTGGCTCCAAACAAATGTTAAACTGAATCAAATGTAAAGAGGTTGCTGACCCCTGGCACATCTTTAATGAGATTTTTTTTTTTTTTTACCTTTTTTGAAGTTTATATTAATTAAATGTGTTGTGCCCGGCAGTTCACTCAGATGTGTTGTTGGGGGGGGGGGGGGATTCACTTTTACAAGTGGAGCATTATAGCTCCACAAAAATAAAGCCTGTGGGTCTACCCTTTAAAAAACAATTTAAAGTGGAAAAAAGCACAGAAAGCTTTAATAAAACACCAAACACTCCATATTTTATTTCAATAGAGGATTCAGATAGTTTGGGTGGGAAAGCAATATGTTAATCATTGCAAAATTAAAATTCAAATAGTGTTTTCCCTAATAAAATAAAAAGATCCAGCTTGCACAATGATTAAAAGCTTCATAGCAAAAAATCTGTATGGTAACCAATAGAATTAGTCTCTCCTTATTTGAGTAGGCTTGCGTTAATAAAAGTTTAAATAAAATAAAATTAATCAAAGCGAAATTAAATGTTGAAGTTAAATGTTTCATTTAACTAAGGAGTTCTAGATGGTAAAGGCTATGCACAGGAAAGATCTTCTGTAGCTGGTTGTTTTACAACTAAGCTGAAGAAACCTTTGACTGAAGAGACTCTGTTTTACAATAACTATTGTCATGAAGATAATAAAATAATAAAAGTTAACTTCAGTCAAGGGCCCCACATCAACCACCCAGGCTGCACGTTTGACACCCCTCCTCTGAAAAGGAAGAAATGCATAAACCGGATTTCTACTGAGGTGTAGTTCATGTTTTTAACAAGACATTTTTTTTGACGTACAAAGAAAAATACATTCGTAGTTTAAGTTGCCGGAAATAGAGAAGGTAGCCAGGCTTGCAAAAATCAACTAGGTGACAAGACGATCGGTCTAAAGTTGACTTAATTTGTGTCAGCCAATCAGATCATATCTAATTTATAATTTCAAATCGCTAGATGCACAGGTGGGTAACAGAGGAACTAATGATCCATATGAGCTTTTCTTGAAATACTTTGGTGAACATTTTTCCCACAATGACTGAGACGTGAGCGCCTTAAGAAGGGCAGCTTCTAAGGCAATTTATTATGCCAACCTCAAAATAAAATGCCCCCAATATTGGATTTTTAAATTATTTATTTTTTACAAAACCACTTCACACGGTGGCAAAGAATAATCTTTAAAGTTAAATAAATAAACACCAGCAACAACCTATTAATTAGTTGTTTTTTACATTTTGAAGTAAAGCACTGTTTTATGTAAAACAATGAAATTCACCAAATTAACAGTGACAGTTTCAATCCACATGCCGTTTGATACAAAACTGTTAAGCACCCATTGAATAGCAGTGCACGGTCTTTTAGAATACACGAAACATCAAAGCGTCACAGTACACTTACACGACAACAAATCCAAATAAATAAAATATAACAAAAAAATTCAAAACAGATAACAGATTGGCAGCTTCATGCTCGCACAGTTTAATTTGCCTCTAAATTGTGCTTCAAGTGAAGACCGGATGTGACGGTGAGAACATTTAACTTCAGAAACACTTTCATTACGATGAATAAAGTTATTCAAAACAGGTGAATAAGGGGCTAACAACAACATATAAGGACATGACAAAACATAAACCATCACTGCTTAACTATGGCAGATCCAAGTCAGTAAATTAAGTCTGCAGCTTGCTCCCAGCCTCCATCCCGCATCAGTCAGTGTGCTCCATTTCAGGGGCCGCGTGAAAGTAAAAGTGCAGATTACGACCGCTGCGGCGAGGGTTGGAAGTGAAAATGGGTGCTGCACAGGATTAAATAAAACATGTTTACAACGCTCCTTGAAATGTCTTGTGCAGGCTGCAATCCAGGCCGTGCAACGTGATTGTCCGGCAACAAGCAATGTCCCACACGGCTCCCTGTTCTCCGGGAGGTCACTCTCTGATTCCCATCAGTAGCTTCAACAGATGTGCCTCCATTACCTGTTGAACTAAGCAAACAAACAAAATTGATGTTTATATATTCATCTTAGTTGTGAGACAGTGAATAGTTGCCTAGTTTTTGACCCGGACCATCCCCCTTAGATGAAGAGATTAGGGGGTCCATGTTAATCCTGGTTAGGCTCAAGCCCACAGTTGACTGTGCGAAAACCGGAGAAAGTCTATAGTAAAATGATTTAAAAATCAACGTGGAGATACTGTAGATGACTAAGAAATGATGCCAGTACTAAATTCCATGCATAAAAGCATGATTATTTCAGTCATGCTTTTATGCATGGAATTTAAACCTGCTCACATTGATGAGACAAACCCTATGCCACTATGCCAACTATAAAGCACATTAGTGGGAGTATCATGCTGTATGTTGGACCATCTCCAAACTGGATGGAATAAAAAAAAGAAAAAGAAAGCGACTTCAAATGACCGGCTCAGTTATAAAACCTTCAGTACTGTAATAAAGCTAAATCCAGTCAGGGGAAGCGTTTAATCTTCACACACCATTGCGATGGCCCATAGCCACAGCCATGTCCATGGGGTTGAATCCTGAGTCCGACTCTACGGTAGGATCAGCGCCGCTGTCTGCAAGAAGAATCAGATTTTAACTTAGTGTTTCGTCAACAAAACAGGGATTTATTCATTTTTTCTTCAAAAATCATAAAAGGTTTTCCTTACCTAACAAAATCTCAACACAGCGCACATGGTTGCCATGGACGGCGTACAGCAGAGGGGCTCCTCCGTTCTGAGACACATGAAGATGATAAGAAATGTTTACCAATCAGATCTATTCTGATGTTGCATGAAGCACGTTGTGACACGCTGAACGTGTAACATGCTCGTACCCAGTCGTACTCGTTCACATCCACCCCACAGTCGATCAGCATCTTCACGATGTCCGTGTATCCCTTGCTGCAAGCGAGAGACAGCGCGCTCTCCCTCCCTTTGGCCAGGAGGTTTGGGTCGGCCCCCTGCGTCCGAGAGAGACATAAATCTGTAAAGTCGGTGGATGCTTTCGGTGTCGATTACGGGGGAAAAAAAGACGTCAGTTTCATTTCATCATACGTTTTGCAGCAGAAACTCGACGACGGCGATTTGTCCGTGCGCTGCAGCCCACATCAGAGGGGTGAAGCCTTCTTCATCTTGGAGATTGATCACGGTCTCTGTGCAAAGAAATACATTTGAGTTTAGAATCTGTTGGACAGATGCAGATGTGTGGATGTAGGTAATTGATTAGTCAGTCCTAAATGCTAAAGGAGATAAAGGGATCACAAGACGATTCTTATTTATAAAACAAAGTGTGCGACCCTAAAGCTAATCGTATTTGATATTAATCGTAATAAAAGTGCCTGCTAATATTAATGCATTTATATACTGGAAATTGTGGATTTTCCTTCCATTCATGCATATAAAGAATATTGAAAGTCAGATGTGTTTACTATTTGATTTATCTGACCACCACCAATCAAGGCTAAGACCAAGAAAACTGAAAGAAAGAGAAATGAGCATAAAACCATATGAACAGAAAATGAACAGAGATAATAATAAAAGTAACAAAGACATACTGCTCCCTAAAACATGCTGATTTAAAACAGCCTTCTCCCGTTAAATGCTGCGCTGGTGATGCTAGTAGAACATCGTCTGTCAGCTAGGATGTTAAAGGGTAATGATATCAAAAGTCAGTTAAGACCAGTGTAACAAGGTTTGCCATTTTGCTGCAGAAACACATTTCCGTATCGGCCGTGTCGTTCATCTGGTCGTGACACACGTCTCATTTCAACAGGTGATCACCAGTACACAAGACATCAGGATAATTTAGTTCGCCCTGAGACTGACCCTTGACCTGAAGGGAGCAATAGCTATTATTAATAGATCTATATCAGTGTTATTTCCTACATCGTGCAGCTGAAGCACCCACCTTGTTCAATCCGACTGGCCAAAAACACCATTTCTCCCTGGGCTGCAAGCTGATGGATGGATAAAGCTGAAAAAAAAAAAAAGAACAGACAACTTAATGTGTTGCAGGTTAAGGTTTAACACTTAACATAAAAATACAAACAAGCAGCAACACTTACAATGGACCAACAGCGGCGTGGAGGAAACCTCGTTGCCACGGTGTTTGTTGGTCAGCGTGGTGGACTGTTTGATCGGGGAGAAGTGTTTGGTGGTGGACGGCGTGTAAACGTGGCGCACCTGTATACCCGGCGAAGGCGAGGTTTGGATGTTGCACTCAGCTGAGAGGAGGGAAAAGAAACAGTTATGTGCATTAATAGCAATGATGACAAAACAGATCCCCCCAGAGCTCACCTTTAAAGAGCACGGAGGCAACCTCCAGATCAGAGTTCACCTGGTCCTGGATGTTCTTGCTATCCTCCTCGTTGAGGGATTTGACAAATCTGGAGCAGACGTTCATGTCGAAGCGGTTGGGGAGGATGAACTTGATGCCCATGGCCACGTTCTGGGGGATCGGCTGGTCGGGGTTCAGACCCACCGACTGCTCGGTCTTGATGGAGCTCAGATCCGGCATCACGCAGATCCCCTCCATGTCCTCGGAGACGAGCGGACAGCCCGCGGTCCCCTCCGCAGCCGACACGGTGACGTTATCCATCCTCTGGTCTTTCAAGCGGCTAAAACAGCGACAAAAAAAGAGGAAACACGACGTTTTATCTCAAAGACATCCCTACTGAGCTGCGGGAGTGTTAATGTATAACCGTTAAACTTCAACAGCATTAGCTTTAGCCTGAAAAGCAAACTGTCAATTAGCTAACATGTTAGCATCTTAGCTATAGCCTGCTGTTAGTCAGCACTTACTTCTCGGGGAATAAAACATGATCAGTTGTTGAAACTTGTTGCTAAAACGACAAATATCCCACTTGACGCCACATTTCTTTTTTCAGTTTAAAAATACAATCTTCATAAAATCATCGTTGCTGCTCCGGTGTTTTGATAAATACGCACATGCGCACTTTGAGTCTGCCTTCAGTCCCTTGTTTGGTTCACCTTGGACTTCCGGTGTCTTCCAGTCAATTTTCGTCCGTGGTGCGTTCAAGTCGGATATTGCACTGTAAGAAATGTGACTTACATGTTAGAAGAGTCTTATTAGTTTGTTTTAAATTGGAGTGTTTATGTGTATGTTTGATGTTTAACTGTTAAATGATGGTTTAATTAAATCGTAAACTATGTATGCTCACCATGATAATGTGAAATCTGAACATGGTTTTAATTTAACCCTTAATGAAGGCAACGTTGAAAAGTTAACAACCTATTTGCTTAAGACAAATGCGTCTCGTTCATTTTCACTACAATACATAAACATAGACTGTTTGACCGTTTGATTTAAATGTATTTTGTGGTGTATCCTGCTGTATTAAAAAAAAAAAAAGTTTTGATACCTTAGAGAAAAATGTTTAAGACATTTAGGAAAACATTGATGTCAAACTTTTTCTGCAAAAAATAATTATGGTATCTGAATATGTTAAATTGGAACTTAATTTAGTTTGTTGTTTCACACTTCTACCAACAGATGGTGCCAAAGTTTAGGTATGAATTTTTTTGCCTCAATATGAAAAAACTAAACAGGTAACATACACAGACAAACAAGTGAAATTGTGAAATATATGAATATTCTAACCGTATTCTTGCTGCATGTGAGATACGGGTATGTGTTATTCCTGTAGTTTGGGAAAAATAATCATTAGATGTGAAAACACTACAGGTTTTACAACCGTACGTTACAGTAAATAAACAAAGATGCAAGAAAAATATCATTACATAACATGTGAAGGAGGGGCATTACTCATTAAAAGGCATCCCTTTAATGGTTTTAAAGCCATGACTCTAAGACAAACGTGTATCTTTAAAACCTATTATGAGCTATATAAACACACTCCCAAAAAGAAAAGACACAATAATCTTATAAAAATATAAGAAATAATCTAACAGAAAGAAATGGTAATCTCTTATCAGTCTTGGAGGGCTGTTTTTAAACTATTATCGGTATGCTGTAAGAAATCTCTTTAAAGGTTAAGAAGAATAAAAAAACAGCAAAATCATTCATACTTGGTAAATGGTGGGATGATTCATTACAGATTTCCCAGTCGAACTGTAATTATCGGGGTAAAAAAAACAAAACATTGTAGTCTTAAAATAGCTAGAAAAACATCAAAAACGGATTGTCAGGAAAAGGCAAGGCAAGTTTATTTGTATAGCACATTTTCGTGTACAAGACAATTCAGTACTTTACATAGGAAAAAGAGCAGAAAATGAAATAATAAAATCAGCTTTATATTTAAAAGAAATAAAATTAAAATAAAATAATAATAATAGTAATAATAGTAATAATATTCTCAGTTAATATATGCACAGTTAAATAAGGCTGTTTTCAGTCTGGATTTAAACAACGGCAGAGTTGAAACCTGTCTCACCTCTTCAGGAAGACTGTTCCAGATTTTAGGA
>JAVLVB010001034.1:1777162-1790187 GCA_032876305.1 Orestias chungarensis | reverse complement strand
CAGGAAGCCAGTGCAGAGACTTGAGCACTGGACTAATGTGGTCATATTTCCTGGTTTTGGTCAGAACTCGAGCAGCAGCATTCTGGATGTTCTGAAGCTGTCTTAAGGCCCGTTTAGAAAGCCCAGTGAGCAGGCCGTTACAGTAGTCTAACCTGCTAGAGATAAAAGCATGGATAAGTCTTTCTAGGTCTGGTTTAGACACTAGTCCTCTGATTCTGGCAATATTTTTAAGATGGTAGCCTGCTGACGTTACTAATTTAATGTGGCAGATGAAGTTCAGGGCTGCATCCAGTATTACCCCAAGATTTTAGACCTGATGTTTAGGTTCCAGAGAGAGCGTCAGAAGGTAACTGATGAAACTTTCTCTTTGTTTCTGTGGGCGACAGACAAAGGTTTCAGTTTTGTCTGAGTTTTACTGCAGGAAGTTGTTCTGCATCCACAGACTGATCTGTTCAATACAGTGACACAATAAATCAACAGGCCCATGTTCTCCTGCTGTCAGCAACACGTAAATCTGAGTGTAATAGCGTATTAGCTGGCCCAGTGGAAGCATGTACAGATTGATTAAAGGGGTTGTAGGATTTGACCCCTGGGGAACCCCACAGGTCACACCCATTCGGTCTGAGACGCAGTTCCCAATTTGAACAAAGTAACACCTGTCCTCAAGGTAGGACTTGAACCAGTTTAGAGCCATACCAGTGATTCCCACTTAGTCTTTTAACCTCTGTAATAAAATCACATGGTCAACTGTATCAAAGTCTGCGGTCAGGTCCAGCAGAACTAGGACAGAGACTTTGCCTGCATCTGAGTTTAGGCAGATGTCGTTTGTCACCTTGATCAGAGCTGTGTCAGTGCTGTGGTGGGCCTTAAAAAAAAAAGAAGCTATTTTTTCCTCTAAAAGAATATGGCAGCAATCTGATCAGAAATATGAATATATCTTAAACATTGCCGTACAGCAGTAAGGCAACAACCCTAAACATCCAGCCACAACTAGAGTGGGTGGTTTAGTCGAGAGCATGCTTACGTGTGAAACCTTCAGAATCCCAAAAGGACTATTTTGCCCTTGGTCCAGAAAAATAAGGTTCACCTAGATCTGTAAATGTTACATTTTTAACATTTCATTAAAAAAAGTAGAGTGCAAAATTTATGATTTATATTTACTAAAGAAAATGTGTTTTTTATTCTGCTTATTTTCTAAAGTTTAATATATGCAAAAAGAAAAGGCTTTTTTTTTTAAGGGAAATTTTTATTTGTGAAAAAATATGTACATGTTGTTTTTTAGTTTTTTCTGTGGAAACATTATTGCATGCAATTATTTAATAAAACACTGCACCTATATTCAAAAACATTAACTGAGCCATTTTTGTAAAGACACTTTGCAAACACCTGATCTTTTCAGAGTCCAGACCTAAATCCGGTTGTAAACGTGGCAAACTTGATTTTCTATAAGACCTTCTCCATTTGAGCGAACTTAGCTTTTGTTATTTTGCAAAAAAAATAAAGGAAAAATCATGAATATATATTCTACTTAAATATTCAACCCTGGTAGAAGCACAGCAAATAGCTGTAACAGCAAAAAAGTTTTCAAAGTAATGACTCAGGCAGGCTTGAATATGAATGCAAACTGCATATGGAGAAAGGAATCTTTCAATAAACCTCCAGTCCTCCTGGTTATTATTTAGGTATTCAGTTTCACTTTGTTGTACGTAATACCTAAACACCGCAGCTGCTTCTAGGAAAGACATTAGCAGTTACTTATGTTGAAGCGTTCCTTTTTTAGCCATCATGCCTCAGCAGATCTTAAACGCTGTAACCAAAGAGGCATAATGTGTTAGTTGGTTGTTTGATTGGTTGCTGCCAAGAGTTGATGCGTCTTCCTGAAATGTGATGAAGGAACAGTGTAAAGAACTGCTGCATCCCCACCCCGAATGAGTAAACCCACACCATGATGCTGCCACCTCCATGGATCGCTGTGGGCATCCTGCGTTCTTTTGTTGATCAAGTGTTGTGCGTGGCTCAAACATGACTTTTGGAGATGTGACCTAATGACATCACTAAAGGTTGCCATGAGGATACTCAAGCCCTAAACTAAAACACCTAAACTACTTATCTATTCTAAAAGTTTTCTTGTTGATGAGAGGTGGAAAAAAAACCCCATCCTGATTATTTTTTTAATTTTTAAGTGTAGCCTTCTGTTGTACGGAGAGACCACTGCGACGTGACGGTGAGTAATACCTCGTTATACCACCTTTGTTCACCGTTGCTTGCTGGCACTGACCAAACCGGTTCCTTTTGCGCCCTTTCAGCATTCAATCAGCAGTTTATGAGAACCACAGACGTGAAGAGTCTGTTGCTGCCTCACCCTACTAAATAAGTCTTACTTTTTTGGTGCTGATGGCAGAAGGATTTTTTGGTTTGAAACAACAAAGACACA
This sequence comes from Orestias chungarensis, assembly GCA_032876305.1. NCBI lineage: Eukaryota > Metazoa > Chordata > Actinopteri > Cyprinodontiformes > Cyprinodontidae > Orestias > Orestias chungarensis. The sequence continues at coordinate 1,787,753 of JAVLVB010001034.1, read as the reverse complement.
CAGTAGATCTAAGAAGTAAAGTACTGTTAAACGTATATTATTAAAGCATCTTCTGATTCACTTATTACTCTTCAGATAAAATGGCATTCAGATGAGCTAGTAGAATTTCAGTAACGCTTTTCTTCTTTAACGACAGCCATAGTTTACAGTGTGTTTTTAAAAAAATTCCAATGGATCCCGATGTTCTGACGTATCAGTCAGGACAAGGAGACTAAATCCTGGACAGTGGCAAAGTGAGAGCAGCTATAAAAAACTGGAGACAAACTAAACATTCATTAGCCAAAGACATGCGCCTAATTTTTTGACTATCTTAAACCAAGCCTGCATAAGGGACTGTTTTCACGTTCATCGTTTAAATTCAAAAGTAAAATTATACAAACATTTTAGTTGATCAGTTTTGATTATGTAGTGATTTTTTTTATTTTTATGGAAAGCTTTTTTGACATTTATTTTTTGTATCTGTGTGTGATAAAGCAATTCAGTTGCCACAATGAAAATAAGAATAATAAAAAAAACAACCCATATAATCCACAGGTTTTTGTTTTGTGTACAAACAGACGCGGTGGTGTGTCATCATACCACGCCGCTCTCTGATTGGATGAAATGTGCCATACTGCACAGCTGTGAAAATACAACCGTAAGGGGGTATCATTGGACAAATAATAAAATAATAAAGATAATAAAGATTTTTTTGGCTTGAAGTACAATTGTTTTTATTTTTTAAAGTTGCCATGACTGCAGTAAAAAATGTGAAGGTGTTGGTTGAACATTGCTATACATTGCAAGTATAACAGTTTCAAATGTGATGTTGTTCAGAGATAAATAAAAAAAATAATAAAATCCAACCATCCATACATCCATCCAGCCATCCATCCATCCATCCATCCATCCATCCATCCATCCATCCATCCATCCATCCATCCATCCATCCATCCATCCATCCATCCATCCATCCATCCATCCAGCTGGTGGATCCTATATTTTCACCTAGTTAAATAATAACTTAATAAAATAATTTTATTCGTTTTTTTGTGTGTAACTAACTTTTTTTCTACACCACATGACGCCCTTGTCAAGAAATGCAGCTATAAACTGAACTGAACTGAACTGAACTCTGCCAGACTACCTGTTTTCAGGTAACAGCAGCTTTTAAAATGATATAACTCCAGGGGGGAGTAAAAGCAAGCCTTTAAAGGCAATTTACTATTCACTGCCTAAAACGATGCAAATCAAATCCATTCAGAAAAAAAAAGAGTTTTATATAAGAGCAGACGTGAAACAAAGAGTAGATATGGATAATTGACGTCACGTGACCGACAGAGAGGGCTGGACCAGAGGAGAGGCTCAGTCTGCGCGGAGACACCTGCAGACAAACTCCCTCTGCACTCCTTAGCTGGTGTCTAAGACAACATATACATTTAAAGATAGAAAGAAGAAGAAAACACAGAAGAAGAACAAAAAACAGGAGTATAAATGCCAAACAACCAACCAGGATGACACCAGAGACAGAAGTAAGAGAAAGTTTGGGCGACAGGCTGGTCGCTGTTCAGAAGAGAGACTAGCAGGTAATAACAGAGGTATAGTCATCACCTTCATTCGTGATCATGTTGGATTAGTATGGATAAACCTGCGTTTTTTAAGTGATCTGTTCAGTTAGAAGAGAGAGAGAGAACGAAAAAGCTGCTTTCCCTTACAAGCCGCTCTTTGTTGTGATCCCGCACACATCATCTGTTTGTCCTGCTGCGTTTGGGAGGTTGCGTGCGCGGCTTTTCCGCTTCTCGGCCCGTCACTGTAGTGCGCAAAGAGCGGCCGTGTCCTGCAGCCTCGTTTGTTTAAACGAGCATCTTTTTAAAGGATCCTTGAGGCTCCTGGCCAGAGCTTTCTGTGAAAACGAGCCAAGGGACACTGACAAAAAACGAAACAAGGCAACAAAAAACGAAACAAAACGAAAAAACGAGCGTACAAATGTTTGGTTCTGTGACACCAGAACTGCCCTCTTACCTGGCTTTAATATGCAGCAAGAGCAACTTTGGCTTCCTGCTCAAACCAATTCCACCATTTTCCAGAAACTCATGCAGCGTTCTCACATATGGTTCAAATTTGGCAGGGAATACAAGAAGACTGCCTATTTAGGAGCAGAACTGAATTCAAATCCTAGTTGAATCTTACTCTGTGTCAGTATAAGGCAACGAAATAAAACCTTTTCGTAAGTGCATCCTTCTGCATCGCCCACATAATGTTGCTGCATCACATCCTTCTGCGGAAAATGATCTCCAAGCGGAAACTTATGTGTCTGATCCTCCCGTGTTAGCCATATGTTGCATTCACCTTCAGGGCCTTTATGCTGTGATGTACCAGTTTGGAAAAGTTTGAGCTTATGTAATATAAGATCCATCCTTTTGGATTTTATCTGTACAGGCGATTTATCTAACGTAGTCACGAGACAGTTTGAATATGGCATTCATGCATGTCAAAAGTAGCAAATACAAACAAAAATCTATTTAGTGCCAAATAGAAATCTTTCACTGTCGTTATCACAGTTTGCTTCGGGTTCGCCATCCACAGCAGTGTTCCTCTTGGCTTGTGAAGTCATCCAATTTAAACTCTTGGCTCAGACAACATCATCAATCAACGGCAAACACAACGCAACTCAGATCTCTGTCACAATCTGTAGAAAGTCGTTTATCTGTCCTAATCTTCATCACTGCCAACTGATTAGCTCAAGTGTTTTGCAACCTGTGATGACATCCGCCAAAATATGTACCAAGAAAAGTTTCTAGTTTTTCTTTTTAGTGCAATCTCTTAAAAAGTCTTGTGGCCGAATGTATTTGGATAACTTGTGCAACTTTCCCAACTTTAAATCTTGCCAAAAAGCTACTTTAGTTAAAGGTCAATGTGACAAAATTTCGCTTATGTTCTCCATGATGGAGAACAAACTTATTCTTTAACTTAAAATAACAATAACGAAGCTTCAGTTTTGGTTGATGTTGGCCCTAGTGTTTTGTCTGAACGAAGACTGCATTTCCCATGAGGACCAGCGCATAGCGTCGTAAAATCCTGATCTCCCTGTTGCCTGCAGTTGGATTGTAGTACATTTCTTTTTCCAGTGGCTGATTGAACGATGAATAGCGATGACGTAATGAATCTAATTGTGGCGAAACCATTTCTTATGATGACGTAAAGCAGTCAGCACATTTGTAGTTGTGTTCTGTGGCAGGGTTCCTGCCACCCTCCTTAAAGTGTTAGTGTCGATTTAAACAATACGGACCCCCTTCGGGCCATTAAGGAGGCGTCATTCAACGAGCTGTAAGTCGATGTATAATCACAAAATTTATGAAAATATTTTATGAACGTGGAAAAATTACCTACCGTTGCTTTAACAATTATGACTTAGACTTAAGGTCATGGCAGGCCACACGTGTCCTGCCATGACCTTAAGTCTCACTATATATTATAGGATAGTTGTTGGTTGTTTGTATTCTTAATTACAGCCAGGACTTGTTCTAACATTCCATTCATGACGAATGTAAGCTAGGTAACCAGGTGGATACATTTTTCGAATCTTGACACACTTGCATCATTTGTTCTTCATTGTGATGTTAGCGCTCATTAGCTGTGTTTAAGTCTGCTCCACGCATTGTGCATCCACGTGTAAAATGTGTGGCACCGTAAGGTATAATTGCATCAGGTTACTAGTTTAATTCTACTTCCTTTAATGCAGTGTGGCAGCTTGCCATGTGAGAGGAATTACTTTATCCAATAATGATTCACCTGAAAAAACTCCAAAGAACTGCAGGGCGTAGTCACTTGCATCTGAGGACATTTGCATAGCATTCTTAGCTGTCAAAGATGCTCACCGAATGCTTTTTGACAGTGTGCAATCTTCTGCTCCTGGTAATCTCTTTTCCCACGCTTTGTTCCATGGAGCATGGCCCTAAGCCAGTTCAGGTTTCTGAGTTACTGTAAGCCCGGCGTCAGGACAAAGACCCACAACAGCTCTGTGCATACTAAATGCAAAGAATTGTCTTTACAGCTCATCCTCCCGGGTGATTTCGGATCTGGTTTTGGTTACATGATCGCCCGGCGGTTTGACATTGTAGTAATTGTCGGGGAAGTCTGTAAGTTTAGAGCAAAAACGGCTCATTGTTGTTTGAATGAATGCATATGGGTCATGCCTTTGAAGCTTTTCAAAAGGAAAGCAAACTGGAGCATGCGCGTTGGTTGACCTAATGGGGCAGGCCCTGCCAGTGTTTGCACTACAATATGAAATGTAGACTCACCTCTCGAATGACATGTCCAGTAGTAAAAGCAGAGACGCCCATGCCTGCAGTATGATGTGATACATCTTTCAGGTATTTTATAGCATGATTAGAGTAATTAACTATGGGTACAAAGGCAACACGACCATCAGCATCAGCAGGCAAAATATTGCTTACATCTAATTGAAGGTCAGGTTTTTTCTAACTGGTATATTAATAATAGCATAGATAGGCTTTTATCTATTGTATTTAGCGACATTTTAAAAAGACGATCTCAATACCCTACAGTTAATTATGGTCCTAAGAACAACTTTGGAAATCACTCACATAATAAATACAGCTGTAAAATTAGAATATTAACATTTATTCTGCCATAAAACTGCTCCGTGCGAGCAGAATCACATCTTCCAAGCGTCTCACTATCTCACTGTGAACTTAATAATAAAAAACGATTCTGTACATACCTTGCAGAATAACTCAATCATATGCCTCCTTAAGAGCTGACGCTTCTGTCCAGCTATGAATCCGTGCAAATTTGAGAATGAAGTCACGACAGATCACATGTGAGCAAAAATGAAATTCCTGTTTCCTCCACGTCCGAGCAGACGGCCAGTGCAGCTGCCGTAACATCATCTACGCAGCTACGAGTGGTGGAAGTTAACTCGATGCATTCAATGATGTTTTTTCATATATTTTAAGAGGTGGTGGGTAGACTTTAAATTTTTTATGACTTTTTTAAGCTATTATTTTTTTCTAGTTGCAGAGCACAGGGAGAATCTACTTCAGATATCCAATAATTAGGGTATATAAACAGCATTTCGAGATAGTTTTGGTACTTCTTTTGCAAAACAAATCTGCCAATTGACCGGAAACATTTTGTTGTTTTGTCTCAATTTCTGATATGTATGAAATCATCATATGTTCACACCAACTACTTCAGAGAAGATTGTGTCCTTTTCCAAGGGGTGGGACTGTTTGTCCAATTGTGGACAAAAGAACTCCAGACAACTATGGTTAAGAGGGGTGTAGTTTGAAGAAAACATGGGTTACAGATTAGAGCACGGTCAGACCACCCATGTCTTTGTGGTTTCTGGTGTTATTATTAACCCGACATTAGAGTAACATGACTCTTTCCTCTGCAGGTACCTGGTTGATGGGTGAAAAATGGAGGTGAACAAAAAAGAGGTTCCTTTATATGTAAGTAACAATTTGCCACATTTCAACTTGTATAAAGGATGTTTTGTTACCCTTTTTATTTTACTCTCCAGAAATAGAGTACTTTCAGCTATTTCTTTGTGTCTTTATCCCAACGAGCCTTCTGAGCATTGGTTGACCGGTGGCCCTTGTGTTGCTGGTGAAACCCAAGCCAGGAGGGTTTCACTCCCAAGGGAAGCCAGGCCTTTCACAAGCCAATCACTGAATGAACAAGTCTTGTAAAAAACATGGCTTCTCCTAAACACAAAGGCCATACTGCAGGACTAACACTACTGCATGGGATTTTGGCTTTTAAGGCCACTGTACTAACTTTTTTTTAAGTAGAAAAAACTACATCAGAGTCACAATAAATGCTGGGTATGTTTGGTTAATTGTGGGACACACCTTATTGTTTAGTCTAATACTTATATTTCTTAAATCTGCCTTCCTTTTCCCTTCAGTCATCCAAATCCTGCATCTCTCTTTCTCTTTCCCTGTCTCGCTCTCTAACCCCGCTGCTCCCTTGTCCCTGTGTGCTTGTGGAAAACGTGGGTGGGCTAGTTGTTGAAGCGATGCCAGATTTCTTGTTAGCAGAGTGTCTGCTTGTTTTGCTGTGTCAACGCTTTGAGGAAGCAAAAAAAAACAAAAAAACAAGGGTGCGCAGGGAATGAAAAATAAAAAAAAGCTTTTGAGTCGACTCAAAGGGGTCCAAAAGCCAGGCATGTAAATAATTAAGGGCTCCGGCACTTACATGCACACCTTTCTATTAGGAGGAAGTGGTGTCCCCACCCTGTAAGGTCACACAGCTCAACAGGGCCAAATCCCGGTGCTGAACGAGATCCACATTTCAATAGAGAGCTTTGTGCAGACAAGCAAAGCCGCACTGCTGTGATATAAAGGTCGCTATTGTAAGATGTCTTGTAAAGTTTTATGGAGCACCTTCACACGTGTAAAATGGTGTCAGGCATGTTGGGGATACGTGTGTTTTCAATGGACAAGTGGACGCAATGACTCGTAGACTGGAGGAGTTTGGGTGGAAGCAGGTTTTTATTGAGGCAACTGCTCAACCAGGTCTACAGTCGCCTGTTAAAGTAATGAAACTGAGAGACCCTTTAGCTACCCTTGTGAGCCACATTGGCTTTGACAGCAACATTTTCCTTTCCTTTCCAGGCATTTAGACATTCCATGTCAGTGGTAAAGAAATTTCAAGAAATGAGCAAGAAGCAAAGTGAAGTTTCAGTTGCCTATAAAAATGGTTTCAGGTTTCGGTAGAATTTATGCAGACGTTTTGTACTAAGTACCATAAATCCCTTGGTTTATCCAAATATTTCCCAAAAAACAGCATACCAACAGCAGAATGCTGCCACTGCCTTCATTTACAATGGCAATGGTGAGCAGAGTTAGTTTTTCGGTTTTGGTCTGGTCACATAAGCTTCTTCATGTTTGTGTGTGTATGTCTACATGGCTTTTATTTGCAACTGCAAATGGGCCTTATTTTGTCTTTGTTCAACAATACATTTTCCTCTGCCCATACTACCATAAAAGCCAGGTTTAATGGAGTGCATGACTAATAGTTGGCTTGTTAACAGATTCTTCCATGTGAGTTGGTCGTTGCAGGTCCATCAGAGCTGCTTGTGCCTATTTGGCTTATTATCGGATTAATAGTCACCTTGCCTAGTCTGTCTAATCACAAATAAATGTTCTAATGACCTCAGACAAAGAGGAGAGATCACCAGTATAAGGCGGAGCTGTTGGCCTTCTGTTAAATACCACACTTTTTGCGCCAAGGCTCATAATGGAGGCTAAATAATAACCAAAAGGCTTCAGTTCATGATGTGAGACACTTAAAATGTCTTTCTGCTCAAATTGTACAGGTAAAAAGAAAAGTCATGTCTCACAGGGAGATAATTTTACAGTTTCTTGTGGGTGGAACTTTTTCTAGTCTCACTGGGATGCATGACTTAATATACAACAAACAATTTATTATACAAATAGTTTTTTTTCCACAAAAAAAGAGAAAAAAGCTGAAAAATTGGGACTTTTAGATTATTACCATTGGGAGCGTAGGAAAGTGGAAACCACATTATTTTTCAGCTGTTATTGTGGTTTGAACTGAAAAATATGTGGCCCTGCACAACATTTGCTGAAAGCCAGGAAAAGAAAAATCTGTTATGATAAAGTTTAATTTGGGTGTGGATGACTCCCCTTGATGCCACTGCAACCTGTAAGAAATTTAACAGAGCATGTTTGAAGACGTTTCATACAGTAAAGGGTATTTTTGAACTTATTCATATATATTTTGTCTAGGTCTTCCCAAAATTTCACATGGGAATCATAAGAAACTGAACTTTGCCGTCAAGCCCGTCAATATAAGACAAAATAGCATTTGTTATTTTTGTGATCTGTAATCCCATACGGAGAGAAAAACTGACATCAGGCAGCTTCTCATCAAGGAGAACTGCTTGTTATCGGAGCTGTTTTTGTTGTTGCAGCGGTGCCTGATCTCGCTCCCCTGACGTCACATACATGTTGCACTCAGGGGATCATAGTAAAGAGCTCTAGTTGATAACTGCTGGTTTCCTGGAGACCGGGCGGGCAGCTCTGATGTTGTTTTGCTCCTGAATGGTGAACAACACATCAAGATTCTAAGTATCTATCAAAAACATGTTAAGATGAAGAATTGGGAATAAAACAAACTGAAATCACACAAAACAATCAATGTTAAGCACAATCGTGTTTTGGTCTTGATTGCTTTTAACAGTAACATGGGTATTTCTACAATAATATTGTGCCTGACTTGAAAACCTCACTATATGGGAACCCAGAGGTAAAGCCACGAGGTGATGAATAATTTACAGCTCCTGGATCAGGTTGTGTCATGATAACACAGTGGAAAATGGGACATAGATCGAATTAGTCTGGAGACTTAACACCTCCCAGGGGCCATCTGTCTTATTCTTCCACAAGGCACAGGAGGCACAATCTAGATTATCGACGTTAAAGATGCTTAAAGAATCAAAATTTGGAGATATTTGACATAGAATTTGTACACAAAAAAAGAGAGCAAAAAATGAGTTTAGAGATTAATCATTTGAATGCATAATTTTGGACTGCGAGCATCTGTCCAAAGGAATTGAAACACACTTCCAAAGATTATACATTTTTTTCCGCAATTAATAGATCTGTCTATTTCTGCATGAAAAACAGTTAATCGTAGTACAAAGTTAAACACAAAAGACATTAGTGACAACCTGGATCACCCAAAAGTGATGCGAGAAGGCAGAAAGAGTCTCAGTTCCCTCAGTAGGTCGCCTTCTTTCTCTACCCCTGCACATCTGTTGACTGGGCTCAAGTGTGGTTAAATTAGGATATGGTCTCCAGTATCTTCTGTACTATTCATACCCGTCAGGATTGAATAAGTATGGCAAAAGATTTTTCTTTCATTACTTTCCTTGTTAAAACCTTTGATGTTTCCTTGCTTGTTTCCTTAACATCTCCCTTTTCCCCTTATGTCCTAATTTAGGTCATTCCTTCATTGTAATCTAACTTCCATCCTCTCGTTTCTGAACTCCCAAGTAATCCTTCCGTCTTTCCTTGTGTTCTTGTCTCCTTCTGGCCTCAAGCTCTCCCTTCTTTCCTTTCTTTCTTTCTTCTTTCGTCTCATTTTCCTTTTTTTTTTGTTCTGCTTTTTGTCCAATCCTTCATTCTTTTGTCTCTGCCTTAAATCCCTTCCTACGTCTATCCTTTGTCCTTTACTTCCTACCTTCGTTAAGGTTAATTAAGTAAAAGGTGAGTGAACTTTGCAACGTTGTGCTGGAAGACCGCTAGACATTTGTGGAATAACACTATATCCTCCCCACAGACATACGAAGAGTAACTCACAGCAGCCTTTCAAAAAAGCACTTAAAAACCTTTTTTTAAACTTTGTATATTTCAATAAAAAAAACTGACTGTTGCCTAGTTACAAAGTTATGTCACACATGTATTCTGATTGGAAATATATTTACATCTTTGGCTTTTTTTTTTCCATCTGCATCTAAGGGACAACTCGAGGCTTGCATATTGCTGCCAGAAGCAGCCCCTGAACATGGTCAGTTCTATGTTGTTGTTCAAGGCTCCACACTTACTCATGTGACAACGGCAAAACGAGGCGGCGAGGAGCGGACTCTTTGTTTCAACGTTCCAGGTAATTCCCTGAACTGTCCTTGTGCAACACCTTTTGTTTCTTTACCTACCATTCTTGTAATGTCATGCTTTGTTTTACCTCCGCAGGTCATGATCGTGTAGAAGTTGTCTCTGTTACAGCCTACGTCTTCAGGAATGATGGACCTTATGCTTATGCGTCCAAAGCTTCTCTTGAATACTTTAGGGATGCTGCTCAGGACACAGCTGAGTACCTAAGGGGGAATGGGGCCCATGTTGGCCCTCAGAGCTACCAGGAGGTCTTGATGAGGTTTCCTGTTTTAGAAGCTTATGAGGAGATCGATGGTCCGTTAGAGTACGGAGAACGAGAGACAGAGCTCACTGGCAGTTCAGGTTATGATGCCGACCTTAAGCATCTGGATCAGAAGATCACTCTGGCCCTGGCTAACATGGATTACCCTAAACAATGGAAAAACACTGACAGGGAAGAAGAAGAAGGTATGCTAACAGAATGGCAGGTATAAGAGCTGGGGATTGTTTTGGATATATATATATATATTTTCACCTGAGGCTCTTAGAATTATTGTCTGATTGCCAATGTGAAGTTTAAAACATATCAGTTGAGCATTAGAGCTTACACTGCCAAAGCGCGGCTCAAAAATATATGTTTAAAACTTTATTCTAAATAGGTTTTATGTCAAATGTAATGGATGAAAAATAAGAGTGAGGTAGCGTAAGAGATTTAAAGTGAAATAGGTGGAGGTGAGAATATAGGGATTCAAGGATTCAAGGATTTTTTATTGTCATTCTACATACATGATGGTACATGAAGTGGAACGAAATTACGTACTCACGGTACTATTCCACCCAAGAGCTAATATTAAAATAGATAAAATAAGTTAAAAAAATAAAATAAAATTAAAATAAATAAAATCGAAGTAAAGTAAGTAAAATAAATAAAATAGGAATATACGGTGTTAAAGTGCGGGTATTGT
>JAVLVB010001034.1:1711744-1777062 GCA_032876305.1 Orestias chungarensis | reverse complement strand
ACATGCTCCGTGGATCCTGGGAGGAAAAGTGTCCCTGGATTTTCTGAGCATATGCAGCTTTTGCCCTCTTAACTCCTGCAGTCAGCTCTCTTCTTGCCCTCCTGAGCTCTTGTGAGTCACCAGACCTAAACGCAGCATCCCTGGCTTTCAGCAGAGAACGTGCCTCTGCATTCAGCCAGGGTTTCTGGTTCGGGTGGCATTTCACAGTCTTGGTGGTGGTGACATCCTCCACACACTTGCTGATGTACCCCAGAACAGCAGATGTGTAGTCCTCCAGAGCAAAAGAAACAGGAAAGATTTCTTATGCTTATACAACAAGACAGATGACAACATCACATCAAATGAACAGTATTTTAATACAAGATACAGATATTCAAAACTGCAGCTTAACACCTGAATCTAAACACCTATGTGTGTGTGTTTGTGAGCGTGTTTTTGTATATAAGGTTTTTACTTAATGATTTTCAATAGCAGCTGTTGGGAGCCACAGATCCCAGTCTCCACCTTCAATCTTAAGGATTCCAATATTACCAGGATGGCTCTTAAAATTATCTTAAGATACATTTCTGCTGTGTTTGAATGTTGAGAGCGATATGGTCCGGTTGAAAGGGCCGCTCCGAATTTAAATAGATAAAAAACATGTTAGATTGTGTTGTGTCAGGAATGATTTTTTACATTTTTTCTCTCTTACCATTGCTTCTTCCCAGTCGACTAAATGTACTTAATCCAAAGATATATTTGGTTTTGAGTCCGTTGTGAGATTTCCCCTCTGACATCTGAATGCTTATGAGTGAAACTGGTTTTTGTGTGGCGTGTTGCTCCTACCACGTGGCTGGACACCACACACTGTGAGATTTGTTGACTTAATATGTGTGGCCTCTCAGGTTCTGAAAATCAACCAATAATAATAATAATAATAATAATACGTTGCTGTGTGCATTATAGTGGCTAAATCGCAGAGGATGTCGAGATGTTGAGCACTCCAACACAAGCAGTACATTCCAGTGTTTGATCCGTGCCACCATTGCACAACTGGTCGCTGATTTTATTCAATTGTAGAGCTTTGTTTCTTTGAAGAGACTTTATTATTTATGTTACCCTTGATCACTAATTAATGTTTAAATTTTCATCATAAATATAGTTGTTAACGATTGTTCTCTGAGTAATATCACTTAATAAAGCCTGCTCTTAACATTTCACTCAACCAAAGTAATAAAACTCTGTAAGATTCCTGCTGATGTCAGGGTCATATTTGAAGTGAAAAAGTTGTTTTCTATTTGAAGCAGAGCTGATGTCACTCTAGAACAGCAACTGTACAATTAAAGTGATCTACTATATTTGAACTAATGCAAAATTAGTACATTTAAACTCATTTTTTAGCATTATACACTAATAGCTAGTGTCAGCTGGACTGTGAAGTCCTCAAAAGGCTGCAAACATTTGCTGGAAAAGGGTAGAGAATGTTTGCAATTATAGCCTTCCTGTAATGTGCACAAGGGTCAACTCTTCCCTTTGTTAATTTGAAAGGACACCTGAAAGGGATCAATATTATTTGTTGATCAACTCTTTTTGGTACTTAAAATGTCAGGTATAAACAGAACAAAACTGTAAATGCAAAATTACAAAAACACACGAGGACTGGCTGCTGTCAAAGTCTAGCTTTATGAAAAAAAAAAGAAATTATTCAATATAAAATAGTATTTTAATTATATATTAAATATATAATAGTTTGATCTATATTACATATAACTACTTAGAACTTGGGCGCCTTCGTTGAGTTTTTGGATGCTTGACGGATATTTAAAACAGTTTTTAAACAATGTTTTGTCTACCAGTATCAGCTTTCTCACTGAAAAGTTTTGCAGTCAATCTAAAATGGTGTTGCTAAGACATGCTGCAAAAAACTAAAGTATTTTGAATTTTAGACAGACCTTTCAACAGTCGGGAGCAGGTTCAAGGCTGATCTGAATAATTCTCAGCATTTGTCTCGTAAAATCAGTTCCATAGTCCTAGCATGTATACCTGGCACTAGAAACTAAATGACCTGTACATGATGGTTGGGAGTTGTTTTAAATATTAGCAATATTTCAAATCTTCTGAATTGTGACCTAACTTGTTTTAAACAAATCATAACTCTCATCCCGGGAATAATCTCTACAGACAGGCCTCGGTCAACTGAAATGTGGGACACAAAGAGCCCTTGTATGGTGGAGTGTAAATTTGGACATCATTTGTTTAGAAGAAGCAAATGCACATGCAAAACAAGCAAGGTGCAGATGCAAAACAGGTGTTGCCCCGCCCACACGCACGCACACACACACACGCACACACACACACACTCACACACACGCACACACACACACACACACACACACACACACACACACACACACACACACACACACACACACACACACACACACACACACACACACACACACACACACACACACACACACACACACACACACACACACACACACACACACACACACACACACACACCTCACAGCTACCCCCACTGCCATGGTTTTGTTTCTGTGCCTTGCAGAAACAAAGATTTGACAATGACTTCCTTGTTGGTTGACCTTTGCATGAAGTCGTTTGGCAGTATTATCTCTTCCAAAGACTGGACAGAACTGGGTCACAATTAACAGAACTACTGTTGGAATGATGCAGCATTTCAGTTGTTATTTGGTGTCTGTGTTTCGTTTCGTTCTGTTTTGTTTATTTGTTCACATTTGCACTTAAAAAAAAAATTCGAAACATTTATATGCTGCTAATCTTTAAAAAAGAAACACACCGTTCTCTTCACATTTAAAATGAAATATGTACATTTTTGGAAGATATTTGTATCTCTCTGATATTCAAGTAAAAAAAAAGCTGCTGTTTCTCTTTAACGCAGCTGCATATTAGGCAGTAGAAAGCAGGTTAAAGCTTCTCTGGAGAATTGAGGTGCCAATATTTACAGTCCCTTATACTCCAGTGAGCAGCAGCTGAGGGAAACACACACACACACACACACACACACACACACACACACACACACACACACACACACACACACACACACACACACACACACACACACACACACAAACACACACACACACACACACACACACACACACACACAAGGTGTGTTTTCAGTGAAACATCCAGTTTTTCCGGGTAATAATGTGTGTGATTGATTGTTTGAAGCTGACATAAATTAAGAGTCGTGCTTGTTTTTGCACGTGTTATTACTACACATTCCACACATGCATAGCAAATCACGAGTTCTCTTCATACCATAAAGTTTTTTATTTTGTTCCTTTACTATCACACACTTTGTTATATTTTACAATTCACAACATTTACAAAAACCACAGATTTTTTAAAATGAGAGGTTCGTTTTAAAATTTAGTATTATATGAAAAAAAATGTCCAGTTTAAAAATATGCTAAAATTAGTGTTTTTTTTCCTCATAAATCTATGTCCTATGTTGGTTTTGTAAAAGGGGGAACATTTGTGGTTGTAATGTAAAAACTTTAGGAAAATTTCTTTAGGAGAAGTGACAATGCTTCCTGTTGCAGTAATAAAGTCTTTATATACCAACATTTGTAAGTTTTTTCTTCATTTTTATCCTTGATCGCAAATTCTTTTGTGTTTGCTCTCTGCAGGTGCTCAACCTGACCCCAAAGAAACCATTCTTCACCTCGCTGTCCGCTTGCATTTGGTTCACCTCACTCACTTCCTAATTCATCAAACTGCAGGTCATAGATTGTTGAGGCTGCCCAACGAGGAAGGAGAAAGTCCCCTCCAGTTGGCTCAGAGCGACCGACTTGATTCCACTTTCAAGGACCTGGCAGTGTAAGAATCTGATTCTCTTATTGAAATGTACAAATGTATAGGATAATTACTGCAACTTGTTTTCCTTATTTGAGAAATACACATTGTTGATGCAAATGCTGCTTTTTACCAACCTCAGCAATGCCTAGTTCAAGAAACCCTGACGTTCTCAGCTACATATGTCTGTGCTTAGTTAATAAACAACAGCTGAAAGACTTCTCAACCTGCAAAACAAGCACTGCTGTAGACGGACTGCAGTAAAAAATGTCAAGTGTAAGTGGAATGAGGCGGCGCTTCTCCCCAGAGCTGTAAGGTCCCCCTGGAGGACAGTTGGGGCAGAGTGGAAGTAGAAAGTTTAGCCCATCTTTATAGACGAGAGAAGAAATGACAGTTTCAAGGATAAACTGAAGATTTGAGCTGAACATTTAACTGATGAAATTAAAAAAGCATAAGAAGTAGAAAATGCTGATGGTAATCCTTAAAAAGTTTATGTATTTTGAAAGGCAGAATGTATTATGTAGTTTATTTTTTACTAACAGATGCTTTTAACTGTCTAATGTGAGATATATGAGAATTTAAACACCCTTATATGCCATAGTGAAGAAATACATTTAAATAGCATTAAGCATAGCTACTCAATGTCAAAAGCAGGTGGCTTAAGCAGGTAAGAGATCGGTTGTTCATAACTACTCATTATCACCCTGCTTAATTGTAACATCCCATTAATTGTTTTACTCAGTGTGTGCTTCTGTTTCCTTTCTTCCTCTCACCTCATTAGTCCCTCAGAGGCTCCCATAGGCCCTCTTCCAGGTGTTTTCTGTCTGTGGGCTGACAGCTCCAGTATGTTGAGGTTTTGTCCAGGAACAGAGTCTGTTTTCCTCACTCAGCGACGAGGTCCTAATAGCTCCCCCCAGGATGCCATTATGGTTCTAAGAGAAAGACTGGGAGACCACAGAATCTGCAAACAGGTGTGGTGAAACCATTGGGAACAGCTGTAATTTGATTTATTATTCTTACCTACTTTTGTTACTTAACATATGTCTAATGAGTATTCTTCTAGATATTCCTCAACGTTGCATTGTTTTGTTACCATGTAAATAAAGCAACATGAACACATTGTGTTCTTAGTAAGTGTCTATATTCTTTGAATATTTCCACTGTTTTTAATATTCCAACTGCTTCCAGGGATATTTAACAAATAGACCAACATAGTGTAGAGAAATAGATAAAAATGTTATATTCACTTTACCCGGAAACCCCTAAATACATCCAGTGCCAGAGGCCAACATTAGCTATGTATTGATCTATTTGTCATCTTTAGTTTTAAGCAGAATTTGAAAGGTAAATTATTAGATTAAGGGAGTGTAAAGAATAACATTTTTGTGAATTTAAGAAAGTAATTTCCCACTTTGGAGTTTCCATAAACCTTCTCTAATGCAATACTTCCAAAAGTGCAAACGTCGATAGTAACACGGCTAGTAAGTCCAGAGAAGCAGCAGAGATGCGCTACTCAGGTAGAACGCCCTACAGATAGGTTGAGTCCACTTACTTACTAAAAGACTTGCAATACAAATTACACATCAGATGCATCATCACTACCCTGAAGCCTGAGGATGGCTTCAATATGATCTGGGAATGCCATCTAAGCATAGTTTATCACTTTTTTTGCTGCCATATTCTTAACACACAGTCAAACATCTATGCAAAACTCAGGTGCCGAATCAAATGACAAAGGAGTGTGTTTTGACATACAAAACAAATAAAAGCATTAAACTGATGTCATTTAAGGTAGTTCTTAGATCGGTACTAATAAAAAAAATAAAAAAATAATTGTGTTTCTATTCAAGATGATCATTCTGCGAGCCGGTGCTGGGGAACACAAGTGCCACAACAATGAAGCTCATCTGAATAATCAAAGTACGTTTTTTTTTTTCTCCTCTGAATTCAAAATAACGGTATAAAAAAATAGCTTTTTTCTTTTGCTACTTTGCTCGCTTCAGTCTCATTTGCATGTGGGATTGATATGTGGTTGTTTCACACTGATTTAATCAAAGATGTGTTTTAAAACATAGTAAAGGAATTCCAAGTATTCCAAAAACTTAGGAAGCAACAACCTATAAGTTAATGCTTTATAAATGTTTGTATTCCAGTATCTGTTCGCCCTAACCACGAATATGATAGATATGGTTAATCTCCACCCAATGAAGCATAATATGCTACTAGATGGATATACTTTGTTACAGTCTTTGCTACATGGACCTACATTGGCATAATTTTTTTAAAAGCTGTTTATCACCATCACTCTGCGTTTTGAGGAACTCTGATCCGTGTTCATTTGGTTTCCTCTTGTAAGGCCTAATAATCAAATTATTCTAGAGTAGTGCCAATAATTATTGGCTTAGGAGTTTCTTTTTTTCCATCGTCGTCTTCTGTGCCGGCACAGACGGCCTGGGGATGGGAAGCCACAGCATAGGTATGCGAGTGCACAGATTTCACTGTAGAGCTGTAGGAAATGAAGAACAACAGATTCACTTGTGTAAGCACTGGGATGGTCTGAAATACATCATCTGGAGTCTAAGTAGACAAGAAAAACCACTTTGAACAAAGGCTATAAAAAGAATTATCCTCTCCATGCTTTATTTGCTAGTCCTTTGTGTGTAGACAGAAAACCAGCCAGTTGTTTTTTCCACCCTGCCTTTGTGTGCTATGCTCAAGCTGGTATGAAAATGCATGTAGAGAAAGATTTTAATCAGTTTTACCTTTTGACATCTTTCTTAGAAACATGCTCTGTATCTCTCCCTTTACCTTGGCGCCGCTCTTTCTGGTAACCATAGAGACGGCAGATGGTGGTATCGACTCATGAAGGCAGGCAGGAAGTGTACTTCAGTATTGACCTTAACCCTGTCCCAGCTTCTGCACCCGTCCATTCATTCTCTTGAAATAATAACTTCTCAGCAGGGAGTGTGTGTTCTTTCTCAGGACCAGCTGCGTTGGACGGACAAAACATCTCATTTGTTGCTTTTGGATTTGTGGATTGAAGAGTCAGGAGAGAGCCTGATCTTCTTCCTTCTGCACAACTCATCTTTTTTTTTTTTTACAGGAAGATGTTTAATGCAACACCTTTTTTTAATTTCTTATATTTTTTTACATAGGTTGTAGGAAGAGGCCTAATGTAGATGGGAAAGCACAAATGGAGAATGTGAGTATTAACTGTCATTTTCATATTCGCCTCAATAAGTATAACAAACAAACCAAAAAAACATGCAACCATGTCATTTTCAAATGTCCTTGCAGCTTTAGCTTAATATAACAATTAAACCTTTGTGAATATTAAGTGATGGTTTTTAAACCAAGTGTGGCATGCCTGTTTAGCTCCCTGTGTTAATACCTTAAATAAATCACCATGTTTAGCAGCTTTGTAGATTGGAATTTTTTTGTGCCTATTTTCTTCAATGCAAAACTTCCTTAAAGTCAGCCATGTTTTTTTTCAACACATCAGTTAATGTCAGGTTGTATTTTTCTCAGCAATTCCCAGTCGGATTAAGGTCTGGATTTTGACTTGGCCATTTTGGCATTAGCTGTATGGCTAAAAACGTTTAGCAGCTTCTCGCAGCCTCTTACAGTTTTCTCAAAGGATTAGCTCTAAAATCCTATTCAATACATTTGAATATCATTAAAATTTCCATTTATTTTAGGGACTTTCTCTATTGGTGTAACACATTAAAAATCTATTACAAATAGATGGATGTTTGAAAGCCTTTATTCTTTTTATTAATTCAAGATAACGAAAACCTGACATTTTAAATTTCAATGCCAATATGTTAAAATATCACTAACAATCAGCTGGTGCTGGTGTTAATGTCGACGTATCAAGTATCTCTAGTATGTTTACTACCAAAACAAATCTGTATTAGTAGTAAACGTACTAGGGATCCTTTAACTTTGTATTTAACCACTACAATGTTTTGGTTTATCAAGGAAATCCCTTTGTAATACAGCAGTTTGACACAGTAAGCTGACAATGTGTGTAAAATTTAAGGTAATATTGCAAAGGAATGAATAAATGCTGTAAACTTGTGCTGAACATGTTTCAACTTTACAATCGTGTGTGTTGGTTTTCTGTTGTTTCATTTAAGGTTTTTGATGACCAACCAACCTTGGCAGGGAAGATAGACAGAGAAGAGGATGAAGACTCATCGTCATTGCCTGGTAACTGTTCTCCTTCAACTTTGGATTGATTAATATGTATTTATCTGACGCCCTACCTCAGCACACTCAGTACCTCCTCTATTTTATTTTTAAAGCCTGTTATTCCTCTATCCGTCATAAATGACGAACTGGTAGGCCCTAAAAGAACACAACAACATTTTTGTGCCTGCAGAGAACAGCGGGAGTGCAGGGACAGCACACAAGGACCAGCTGGAATCCCTTTTTTTTAGGACCGCTTCCAATATGCAACAGGACTTCTGTTTTGAATCACATCATTGGAAATCAATACAGTTACCGTTTCACAGACAAAAGGAAGGATGAGCTCTTGTCTGACTTGCGGTGTTAGTTGTTTTCTTTTCAGTAATCTCTAGTATTTGGGACCTTGTTCTGAATGTTCTCATTCAGGTTCCACAATGAGTCAGTTTGAGAGTCCAGGAATCTGTCCTCTTAACCAGGACAAAGACAGGAATGGGGTCAGGCTTGTCCCACTCAGAATTCGCCTGACCTGGATTATACACCCTCTGTTCACCCCGGAGTTGTTGCCCGGCCATCCCCTCCATTATCCCTGGTTAGACAGAAGAGCTGTCTCCATAAAGCAAGAGTTGGAATGAAAGCTAAAGTTCTTACAAAGCTGCTTTAAGACACTGTCCCTTTTTGTTTGAGGAAAAAAACATTGCAGCTGCTTTCTGTTGCGTCCCTGGATCCAACTCTGTGTTGAGCTGAATAGTTTAGTTGATTTGGCACTTACGTGAGGCAGCTAGAGTTATTGTTTTTTTTTTTTCAAAATCTGCTAGGACGATCATAATAGTTTCTCTGGTTTTATTGACATAACTCAGCGCGTGTCGGTTATTGTTGGAGCAAGGTGGTGTGACGTTTCGTCTACCAGCGTAGACCAATCTGTCACCAGCCTTCGTTTTGGACAGCGTTAAGATTTTCATGTCTGTGCATGTGGCTGGACTTAAAGACAAAGGCAGGAAGATGATAAATACAGGGCTTTGCAGAATAAGTCATACCTTTTTCCCAGTTTTTTCATGCAGCAACCAAAGACATTGACGAATACACGTTGGAATGTTGGGTGAAAGAGACAGGATTTGAGAGCTTTTTCCATTTTTTGGGGGGAAACCACACCCCTTTAGTCTGATAATTACAGAGCATGCTGTGTGAGAACACAGTGCCTGTGATCATCAGATTGACCCATGTAATATGAAAGGACAATGTGATATGTAATGGGTGATGGGGTTCCAGGTTTATTATGGGGCCTATTCAACATCAAAGAACTTACGTTACATTTTCACATACCAGGAAATAAACTACAGCTGAAAATGACAGTGTGCCTTCAATGAGCTTTTTTAAACGTGAGTCCATAAAAACAACTGAAGCTTTTTTTTTTACCTTTAATGAGTGATAATACATTATGGTTTAAAAAATGTTTTATTCTTTTAAAGCATCTACATTCTAACTGTCAATTATTTGAAAGTATTTTTTGTAATTAAAACCCTTTAGAAATGGACTTACTGTAAATGTCATGCTTTTGGTGTGAGATGATCCAGAGTAGCTTTGTGATAGGATGGCTTTTAGTTTGACACCGACTAATACGTTGTTGCTGATTTGGGGGAAAGTTTAGACAATACCGGCAAGACACCCTAAATCTGCTGAAGTTGTCATGGCAGGTTACTAGATCGCACTTTGCTTTTAACATGTCGATGAAACATGCATGGGGCTTGACCCAACAGTGAGACTGAAAACCGATCAGGTCCGTTCAGTACCTGCGAAATCAAAGTATTTCTCTGTCTCAGTTGAGCTAAGAGCTCATGTAACATGCATGTAGCTCATCAGAAGTTACGTTAAACTAAACAGGCTGAGTAGCACATGAGAGTTTCAAACAGTCTCAGAGACTCTGACAGTGGGTGTCGTGTAAACCAGTGGCTGGATCACAACAAAATTGTTACGTTTTTACTGAAAACAAGCTTTGTGTAAAGTTTCTAAACAATGTCTCCAAACTTAAAGGCCCATAGCTATATATGGATATTTAATGTTGGGAAATTTGTCAAATGGATAAATGACCACATTCAACTATTTTACAGTATATTGCATGTTTTTTATATGTCTGATTCAGTGGTGTCCTTACTGGAAATTCACATCTCTATAAAGGAAATAAAGGAGAAGAAGTAAACACAGTTATGCTTTTAACCCTAATGCAAAAATATAAAGTAATAATCAGACCTCAATCCAATTTAAACCTAGTACAGATGATGCTCTTAAAGACATCTAATTGCGTTGAAAGGTGAATCTGCAAAGTTTCGACTTAGGAGAGGGAGAAAAAAAAGGAATTCACACTACTTTATTCATGGAAATCTATAAAGAAAACAATTTGCTTTTTAGCATTTAATTGAAACACCGCAAAATATACAACAGCTACAGGAGTGCAGTACGGCTTTTCAAAGAGAAACAGTTAAGGACAAGACTGAATAGAAACCATCTGCCCCCGTCATGTTTGAACTCCAGTGTATTCTCTGTGTGTGAAATAGCAAAGAGGAAATGCCTCCGAGATGCCCAGGATTTCCTTTACATTAGTGAAGCCTTGGCTGGTTTCAGACATCAAAGACTGGGTGGAAAATGGACTCATCAAACAGGGCAATTTTTTCACAATGTTATTCTACCACTCCTTTAGATATGCTGCGACAGCACACGTAGCTATAGACTGTACAAATACTGGAGCCGCAGTCTTTGTTCAATCAGTGCAAACTCACTAAGCCTCCTTAACATGACTTTTTGGGATTTATTTTTTTATTTTTTTAGAATAGGGAAACAGATTACCAGCTACTATGAAGATTAACATTGGATGTACAGAACATGAAATAGTCTTTAAGGTGCCCACTTTGTAATAATATAATTTCGCACAGGATTTGTTGCAATAAGTGATGTCTTTCTGCTGTTTTCCTACATGACTCACAGGAAAGGAGTGCAGGAAGTCCATTTTGACCAGTTTCTGAAATGGATAGTTCTACTGAAAATCAGACAGGATGTTTTTTTATTTCTTTTCTGATTGAAAATATATTTTTTACAGTGCTTTTGGACTGGGCTTGTCAGATGTAAAAAGGATTCACACCCCTTGGATTTTGTACTTGCTTTTACAAATCCATCGTGTTCAAAACAATTAGCTATTTACAAGAAAACCCCACTCACTGCGATTAGTCTCCCAGTGAGTGAGGTGGAGATCACCTCATTGCAATGACTGTTTCTCAGATGATTGTAATATAAAGCCACCTGAATCTGGATGGTCCATTTACTTGTTAATTAGAATTCCTGCCGACCATTACAGCAAAAAGTAAAAGCACTGCGAAGAAATGAAAAAAATTATTGAGTCAGAGAATGGACAGAGACAAATCTGTCAGGCACTGAATTTCCCCTGGAGTTCAGTTAAATCAGTCATAAAGCCATGGAAGGAATATGGCACAAGTTTAAATCTGCCTACATCAGGCCATCATCACGGAGAGTGACCGCGCAAGATGGAGAGTAGTGAGCGAGGCCACCAGAACACCTATAACTACGTACGTAGGCTGAGAAAGCCACTGGTGCTATAAACATTGCCGGGAAGCATGTGGGAGACTCCATGATCAAGTGAAAGAAATTGTGTGGTCTGATGAGACCAAAATTTAACTTTTTGACCCTTAGAAACAGTTTGGCGGACCTCTGACACTGCACATTACCACAAACACACCGTCTTCACTGTGGAGCTTGATCTGGTTGAGAATCTATGTATGGCAGGATATGAAAAGCCCTGTTCATAGCCAATCCCCACGAAACCAAGACTGAGCTTGACTGGTTTTTACAAAAGTAAAATGAAGAAAGAATTGCAGCAGCAAGATTTGTAAGCCTGTTCTATCCACACAGATTCCATGCTGTTCTTGCAGTCAAAGCTGCATCTACTCGATACTGACTTGAAGGAGGGCTGAATATTTATGCAATGACCTGTTTTATGTTAAATATATTTGTCAAATGTATGCAGAAATCAGCTTTAAGATTGACATTAGAGTATGTTTTATAGCATTAAACACATTTTAAATTTTATATAATTTAAGGTATCCGTAGATCTTATATTTATTTAAAATAAAGTAATTTTATTATACTAATATATTGTATACTGTTAAAAGATGTAAGCTTTTTAAACTGAGAACTGAATGAGGGCTGGGCTTGATATAAATATATAATTGATATTAATGATGAGCTTTTAATATCCATCAGATGATTCACTGGGCATTGTTGTTTAACAATAATAAAGGTCCAGTTGGAGCAGAGACAGAGCCAGTATCCTGTAAACTACTGTCTTTGAGAACTAGGCACAAAAAAACCTTCTGAATGCTTTTATGTTTATAATATAAAAAAAATGGAATCTGAATTAGACATTCAGTTTTACGCTTATACTAGATAATACTTCATTTCCAACATAATCCTACGCAACCCAAGAATGTTTAGATCTGGACCTTAAACATAAAGGTTCACTTAAAACAAGTTAACTATTTTAAGAAATGGATTGCCTCACCCTCTTTATATAAGAAGCAGGTGGGATTTTTAAATGTAGATTAGACACAGCTGCTGCCATATAGGTGACATTGTACTTTTAATTAACAGTCAATATTTTTCTACCACAACCAAATCAGATTTAATAAAGCTAAAAGAAAAAAAGTAAGAATGAATCCGAATGCTGGTTATGATATAATTCCTCTTTTCATTGAGCCTAATGTAGAGATTTGTCCTGCAGCAAATTCATTATTAAAACAAAAGACACACAATCAAAAAAAAAAAAAAGCTAATTTTTTTCCCCCACATTTTACATTAAAACCTTTGCGGAGAAGTTTGTGATTGGCATCTTACATTTAAATGATTTTGTAATTTTAGCCATCTTTCAGTTAATATGTTAACTGTTTAATGATAAAACAACGTTTGGTTTAATACAGGGGATAGTTTAAGGGAAAAGCAGCAACATAGGATAAACGTTTTTGCTGAGGATATTAACTTTTATACAAAACTTTGTAATAGGTTGTAATTTGGTTTTAGAATAGAAAAGATGTAGAATATCGTTTTATACTCTCAACAGAGGGGAAATTTAGGTTTACCAGCAGCAAGGTGAGAGGAAAATGAAAACATTCACATTCATTCAACATGGAATTTGGCTAATGAAAAAAAGGAATAGTATCTGCAAATTAATAAGATAAACAAATGATTAATTAATAAAATAATAATAATAATATTCACTAAAAAATAGTCTATTTAGATTCAAAGAAACTACTTGGCTTAATGTACCAAATGTGCTTGTAATGTAAGTATTATGCTCAAGTTTATCAACTTCATCCGGATACATATATCATCTATGGCAGAACAAGCCAGTCATTGGATTTTCAAGATTTAAGAACTGACTGTATTATCTCAGAAAAGCAAGTATAAACATTAAAGCATATGTATTAAAACAAAGGGCCATGACTCAGGGCGAGTTAGTATAATCCACCGTATTTTTCACCAAACACACTCGGCCTGTCTGTGAGGATGATGTGTGGAGTTTTTTTTTTTTATGAAAACAATCCTCCAAAGGTCAAACTGGAGTAGGTATGCAGCAGCTCATCCCATTTTCCTTTCTTCTCTTTAAGCCTTCACAGTAGTGCTAAGAAAGAGTGATCTGTCGTGGTTTGAAATATAAAGAAAAAACAAAAAAATAACCCAGAATAAAGACGGGGATAATACAGGCCAGGAGAAGTAAATATGTCTTCACAGTCTAGTATTGCGACATGCTGATAATCGGTTCTTTAAATTTGGCATTTAAACATTTGCAACTCTCGTTTTGCTTGGATAACTTTTCATAATATTTTCAGTTAGTCTGGAAGCTGCAGTCTCCAAACGTATCTGCCTAGGGTTTGATGAATCGATGTCACTTAAAGTAATTTTCTGACCAGGCGCTCTGGTAATAAATCTGTCAGCTCTATGAAAATAACTATCTGGCATTGCTGGTGAAAAAGACTAAAGCAAATATGTGGAGAAAGATGGAAAAAACCATGTTGAAGGTGTCACGAGATTTTGTTGTCGGTTTATCTTAGTGAATGGGCACCCCAGACAGAACAGCGAAGTCCAGAACCAGTTCAGCCAGTGTGCCTCGGACTCTTTACCCTCCATGATCAACGGCACTGACCAGACGTTTGCACAGCAGACTCAGGTTGTATAAATTATATCTCAAGTAATTCCAGACTCATATTTCTTTTGCTTTACATGCCATTTTATTTAATATTTTTAACCTCAGGCTTGTGAGGGAGGTATTCAACTCAGAATAGATGATGCGACAAGTGACAGCACAGGCACTGATGGCAGTTTGTGGGAACCCGAGGATCTCCTCCTTGCAACTGACACCCCTCCACCCCACTCGCACTCCGATGACCCCCTCCCTGCTTCCGTACCCAGCTCCCTATCCATATCACCAGTTGACCGGGCTCTCACGAGACTGAACCGGCGGCCAGAAGGTAGCAGAGACAGCCCACCAGTGGAAACCTGCGACATCAGGTGTTACATTTTTCCTTCAGACCCGTCTCCATTCACCCATGTTGCAGTAGGTGTGACTTAATTTTTGTCTTATTTATTTTATCCCTTCCAGTCTGGTGGCTTTGGAGGTGGACAGCGAAGAAGAAGCGCCAGAGCCAAAGTCTCTGCTTTCCCGGCTGTTTTCAGATGTTGGCAAAAGTGAAGAGAAGAAGGAAACCCTACCTCCAGCTCCTGATCTCACCTGCACTCGAACCCAGTCGGCCTCCGCATGTGACCCTATCTCCAAAGTAAAATTAGCAGTCTTGCATTTATAAAAGTGTTTTAACAGCAGTGATTTAACAGCATTTTTTGTTTTACTGCATAGGACTTGAGTGATGAAGGCGTTCGACTGCGCTCCTATTCGTACTCGTACTCAAAATTCTGTCCCAGTCGCCACCCGAGAGATAACCACACATCAGACGGTAGCCCTGGTCAGTAAAACCCAATCCACATAACGTCCCAGAGTCATTCTAACATATGACTAATCATTTATTTTCCTTGTAATTTTCCTGTTATTTTCTTTCACTAATGCAACTTAATGCCACTAATAATCATACATGTTTTGTGCAGATTAAGTTACAGACTTGACACTAATATAGAGTACAGTCGTGCTCAAGTAGATGTTGGACAACATGTTTTGATGTTTTTGAAAATCTGACTTTTTTTTTTTTTTTTACCCAACAAAAACCAGTACACTTAAAACTTAAAGGTAATCCTAATATGCTTTAGTTTTTTTGATTGAGTGACTTGAGTGATATGTATTCTAATTATTCTAATTAGCAAAAAAATATGTTACTGTGTAGTTTTGGCACATTTTAGCACCAACAGTATGAAAGTGTAAAAATGATAGTATAAATAAGTAAAGTATAAGTGGGTCTAAAGGATGAATATGATGAAAAACTGCTAATTGTATATTATGGTGGAGGATCTATGAGGGCTGTGGGCCCTGGGAACCTTATTTCAGTGCCAGGAATCATAACTACAGGTTTTAAATCAAATTTGTGTCATTACATTTTCAGTTTGACATTTAACCACTAAGAGAAAGTTGATCCAGATTTAATAGTTTCTTTCAACTTAAGTGTCTATGTCCGTATTTGTAGGAAGTATAAGCAAAAAAAAAAACAAAAAACCAACTAAGAAAGTTACACAAACAAACTGCATGATGTCCAAATGAGCAGCTCTCGGCTTTAGCCTGATTGTTCTGTGCACGCTAATAGTCTGCACCCTCTCGTAGCCAGTGCATTAGCAGTCCTCTGTCCACTGTGCCCTGTAGATGCCGTCCTCCACAGTGTCAGCCACAGCCGATCTCTCCTTCAGGCGCTCTCTCTGTCTAAATCCACCCTGTCTCTGTCTCTGCTCCACCCTGGTAGTAAGTACCGGACGTCTGCATCCACCTCACCACACCCGGCACTTCACTCATATCACTCCTACCTGTGTGTGACTGTAAATGTGTGTTTGTTATACGAAACCTGAGAATGGAAGGTCGTGAATATCAGAATCAAAATGCTTTCCAAACTTTGTGCAAAAGACAAACTAATATACGGGCAGTACAAAATTCGGACTATAAGAGAAAATTAAGCCTGATATTTCTTAAAGCAATAAAAAGTTAAAATTTTGCCCTGCCAGTAGCAGGACAGCTAACAAAATCTCTAAACGTACCTTTTACATTTGTAGCCATAGCTTTATTGTTCATTTTATTAATGCTCCTCCTTAAAAACTGGGGTAAAACATTTTGTAAAAGATAGTTTTCCAAACAATTGACATTCCTTTTTTTTTTTTTAAGTTTTCATCAATTTAGACTTTAATAAAAATAAAAGCTTCTAAATAAGGCGTTCTGTTAAAACTGTTATATGACATGGGAATTAAAATGTATTAAGTAATTTAGGTTGACAATACTCTTAACCTAATCAAAATTATTGCCTTCCTCTTTCTACTCTGAGGCTAATTATCCAGGGGGAGTAAGTGATGAAATAAGTTTTCTTCTTTCACATTATTTAGGTCATAGTTTACCGATGCTGCCTTCCAGATCTCTTTTCATATGCAATAAGATTCATGGCAAAGTTCAGAAAGATTTTCTCAGTCACACTTATTTTTTAACCCATGAGTTTGAAATCTGACACAATTAAACCAAAAATGAATGACGCATTTTCATTCCAGTGTCTCTGCAGATGTTCTTTTTTGTTAATAATCAATGACTTTAACAACTATTTCTTTTTTAATACTTCCGCAGAACAAAGAGCTTCCAGTATATCAGAGCAGTCCCATGATAAAAGGTATTTAGTTTATTTTGCTGGAATTTTATTTGCTGTCTCGTGTGTGCTTTGTTTTTTATGTTTTGTTTGGATTTAATGTAACCGACTAAAAATAGATCCCATTTGTCAAAAAGGATCATTATGCATTTAAAAAACTAACTTTTTACACAAAAAAGGCTTTAAAACACCTGATGCCTGGTGGTTCGGATGGAAAGCATCCTTTTTTTTATTATTTCTCTATAGCTCTTATTGTATGTTTTTATCCTTGTAACACCTAAAGCGGAGAGAATCGTCTGCCCCAATTCTTTTGCATCCTCTACCAGGTTTGCTTCACAGATCGCCTTCCACCTACAAGGTGTAGATGGAATTCATGTGTATGTGAGTGGCGGCTGTGAGCTCCATTTAAAGTCTGCTGCTGTTTTTATTGAGGCTGTTCAGTCCTTGGATGATACAGGTGGAAAGATACGGATGACGGTGCCTCCGTGTTTGTATTTGACGTTTTTGTCCTGTGACATGTTATTTTAATTTATGCGATGTAAAGAGATGCTCACTTCTGGCGGAAGCAAAATCGATTTCTTAAATACTTTGGAATCACTTGACCGTTTATTATCTCTTGAGAAAGAAGTGACATCTTTCATTGCCACCTACTCTATCTCCTCCCTGAGCACTATTTAGCAGTTAGTCTGGAGCCCTCCACCTTCACATGTTTACTGTTTCTTGTTCTTTCACTTACATTTCTACATCGACAAACTTCAGTATTTGTGTGTTTAAATTGTGTGTTTTTCAGAGAGGTTAGGTTCCGTAAACGGGCCCAGTCTGCTGATGATGAGAGCAGCGTTGAGCTGGCAGAGTCTCTGCAGCATCTCACCCTGTCTGAGTTTCTCAAAGAGTATGTCTACAGGAGGAAGCTCTTCTGTCCCATAACCCTGACTGTCCCACAACAGAAAAATAACTAACCCCAAAACAATACAGTTGGCACCTTCCCCGTCTTGCTTTGAACATCGCACCACAAGTCTTTTGCTACTTTGCACGTTTTCAACACTTCTTCTAATGCTCACTTGCTTTCAGGTTGCGGCAGAAAAGGATTTTGTTACATATTACTCACTAACAAAATGATCCTTATGAAGCTTCACGTCTTCACTTAAACTTTATGAACGGACATGTGGAAATGCTCTGCTCTGAAAAGACTTTGAAAAGCACCTTTGCAGCTGAAACTAACCTAATACATTTCCAATGGTTAAAGATGTTTCTTAAAACTACCCTTTTCTGCTTGACTTTATTGTTTTCTTGACTTCTCAGGTAAAAACAACAGCAATACAAAACAAAAAAAACGATCTACTTTGTAAAAAACATCAACTCCAGATGTGGGATTTACAAAATTCTAAGGTATTTTCATTTTTCACTGCAGAATTGAAGAGGAGGAGTTGGGAAAATGCAACGTTCCAACCAAATCAGAGTCGGAGAAATATAAGGTCATTCGTACCTTCAGCTTCCTCAAAAACAGAATGTCTAGCACACGTAACAAGAACAAGGTAAACCCATTACCCCAAACTGCAGATTTATAGCAAAGGATGTCCTGATCCAATCTAGAATAATAAGTCAGGACACCAATGGAGGCATTTTTAAATGAGCTGTATTTGATTATAGCTGTTATCATTTTAGTTTATGTTATGTTCATATCCGCTGTTCCTGGGGTTTTAAGTAACATACGTGGTTTGCATGCCAAATAGGATAAAAACTGAAACAGATCTCTCTTTGTGTGTGCGTGTCTCAAAAATGCTCATAATTTTGTTGACCTAATAAGAAGAATCAAGAATAAGTTTATTTATACAGCGCCGATTTACAACAAATGTCGTCTCTAGGCACTTTACAAGAAAATCTATTAAAATCCAAGATACATCATTAACAAATCAATTTGAAAAAGTTTCCAATCTAAGGAACCCCAGCAGATTGCATCGAATCATTGACTTGCACCATTCACCCCTCTGGAATCACCAGACAGAAACAATGGCTTGTGTTGTCGTTGACTTTACAGCAATCCCTCATACTGAGCATGCATGTAGTGACAGTGGAGAGGAAAAACTCCCCTGGGAGTTTGAAAAGACAGAAAACTAAATGAGATGCACAGGATACTGAAAAAAAAAAGAGTTTATAGCAGTAGTTGTAGAACGTCACTGGAAGCATCTCAGCCCATGTTCTCAACTAAGAGAAAATAAAAGGTTATCAAGATTGAAATAACGGTAACTAAAGCAGATTGGACACAGGAAGAAAGTAGTAGAGAAAGTGGTCAGATTGTCCTCCAGCAGTCTAAGCCTACAGCAGCATAACTATAGAAAAACTTAAATAACTTAACCCTATAGAGTGAGACATGAAGAAGGTAGAGCAAAGGAGAACCGTCTGTCAAGACTGAGTTCTTCCCCAGCCGGATTAGGCTGTCTTCTCTACCTCTTCCTAACTATAAACTTTATCAAACAGGAATGTTTTAAGCCTAGATTTGAAACTAGACAGGGTGTCTGCCTCACGGACTAAAGCTGGAAGCTGGTTCCACAGGAGAGGAGCCTGATAACTGAAAGATCTACCTCCCATTGTGCTTTTAGAGTTTTTAGGAACCACCAGTAAACCTGCAGTCTGAGAGCGAAGTGCTTTGTTAGGGACATAAGGAGTAATCAGATCTCTGATATACGATGGAGCTTTATTAGTGAGGGCTTAATATGTCAAAAGAAGAATCTTAAAATCGATTCTAAGTTTGACAGGGAGCCAATAAGTATTCTCTTGTTTTTTTTTTATTACTTATCATGATTTTAACGTTGAAAAAGCTCCTAGGTAACAAATGTCTGGGTAAAATGATGTTCAAAGAGCACCTGAATCATCAGTCAAATTTAAGTTATTCCCAAAAACTTTTATCAAGCAGTAGAATGGCTTTTTTTGTTGGATGTTTTGGCTTCACATGATAAACTGAAATCACTTGAAAAATGCCTTGGGCTAAATTATAAAAAAAGTGATACCGAAATAGAAACAAACTATTCTGTTAGGTTTGTACTACAGCAAACTGCTTTATATAAAAACAGTAGCAGCAAAATATAGTTTTAGTAAAGAATGTAGCTGTATTTTTCAAATCAGACATAGGTTTTATTTAATAAACTCGTCCTTTCTGAAAGCCAAACCCAACCCTAGCGATGGAGTTAGATAAGACACTATTGTGATACTAAACTAGACAATATAATGTAGGTAAAATAGAAAATTTTGTTTTCTCAAAATTATAAATGGAATACATTATATTAATCCTAATAAAATATCAGCTTCAGACAACGGCCAAGTTTTAATTTAAAGAAAATCTTATTAAAATAAAAAGAATATTCCCACTTTTGGTCTGAATTTTGTTTTCTATTAGGTAAACAATTTGAAATAGGAAAAAAAAAAAGCCTGAGCGATACCATTCCCTGTTCCAGTCTCTGTAATGAACTATGTGATTGTTTTTTTTTTTTTCTTTCTGGGAGACACAACCAGGAAACAGTTCTGGGAATAACTCAAGGTCAGAGCGACAGACCAAACATGGTGTCTAGCCTCTTTCCTTTCAATGATTAATCTGTGTTGTTGAGTCAGCACAGAGAATGGAAACCCTCCCCAATTTCAGCCGGCTGTTTACACTTTGCTCCGTTTCCGAGTCAGATGACTTATTTTACGGCTTAGAAAGAGGCGGAGAATGCC
The DNA here is from genome assembly GCA_032876305.1 of Orestias chungarensis. NCBI lineage: Eukaryota > Metazoa > Chordata > Actinopteri > Cyprinodontiformes > Cyprinodontidae > Orestias > Orestias chungarensis. Next base: position 1,756,498 of record JAVLVB010001034.1, on the reverse strand, counting down.
TCCATTGGGTGCGAATGATATTTAGCAGATGAAATCGAAACCTTACAAGACATTCTCTAAAAGTTGTATCTAAGTCTAACGATTATACCTTGGAAGTCGATGTAAATGTCCGTATGGTTTCACTGTTGACACCTATGTCTCTGGCATGGTTTTCCAAGGGGAAAGGGAAGGACAGAGAAGGCAAGGATAGGTACAATAACGGCCATCGCTTCGCAACTGGCCCCTGTTTAGGTCCCACACTGTGTGTGGTGTGTGACAAACCAGCTTCTGGAAAGGATCTTCTGCACTGTTCAGGTGGGTGAAACTCAAAGTCTAACACAAAGGATTCATTCAACAGAAATCATCCATGATATGTTCCTCTCTTAGGCTGCACTGCTATTGTTCATAAGAGCTGTAAGGAGTCTGTCCCACCATGCTTGAAGGTTGGTCCACTCTTACTATTGATTGTTTGGTTCTTTTACTGTGTGAAAAACATCTGGATAGAGCTTCAATCCGTTTTCTCCTGTTACTTAGAAACTTCAGGATAGGTCTGCTTCCTCCGTGATGAAAAGCAAGACAGCATCTCTTCCACAGAGTAAGATTTTATAGAACTTAATTTCACAGTTACAGATTAGATCAAGTAATGTAGAAATATGTTGTTTGTATTTTCTAACAACGAATCTCTGTCTGTTTATCATTTAGACTTCATCGTGAGAGAAAGCCATTCGCTTTCTGTGATCCCCATCTCCGTTTCTCAGCCGGTCCTCACCCCAAAGGAGAGGAAGGACGCTGTTCCACAGTCCTGCTCGCTGCCTGGAAGCCTACCCAACAGTGACAGGTCACTGAGCAATTTAACTTTATTACATAGATTAATGTTGCGATAACGGCTGTATTACTCACCTGTGCTCTGCTTTCTGATACAGTCTGCTCAGCGAGAGTTCAGAGACGGAGTCGGAAGCCCTGAAGCCGAACAGCCTCTCAGATGAGCTCCTGCCAACTCCGGGCTCCTCTGCTTCTAATGAGTCATCCTTCGGAGACGGTATGAGATCAGTAAGGCTTTTCGCTGCAAATCTCCGCAAAGCAAATTGAATTAAAACACATAGAAATAAAAAATAAAAAGAAGATTTTTCAGTTAAAATGTTTGCCCTCTGAGTACATTTGATACTCTGGAAATGTTTTGCCAAAATAGTTCCAGAAACTAGGGGAGTTAACAATGACCGGACACTCTCGTTACTTGGCAATAGGCCTGCAAAGCTGACTGTCAACAGGTTTCAATGGGGGGGGGGGGATCAAACTCCATCAACAAACAGTACAAATGTAAATAAGTAGCTGCTTCGATGTCTACTTGTTAAAATGAAATACTATCAAACATTGTTTCGCATTGATGCATTTGGCATTACAGGGATGAAAGCTACTTTGATTTGACTGATAACGTTTTATTGTTGAGTAACGCTCGGTATCTTAAGCAACTGGGATTTTACCCCACCACCCAGTTGAGATGCAAAACTGTGTAAAAACAAGTCAAAAAAATGCTATTTTAAGTGCTCCAAAACTGCCATTTAAAGCACAAAAAGACATTAAATCAAGAATCACAATTTTATCATGAAATGAAGATTTTATTTGCAACTTTTTACTTTCTTGATAAATCTACTGAAGGGAATCCATTTTCATCCAGTTGAACATCAATTCCCTAAATCTGGAAGATGGTAATAAAAGAAAACCACATGTTCATTAAAAAAACAAAAACATAGTTCAAGAATAAATATTGAGGAACAAAATAAGGAGTTCAGCCACTGTCAAACAGTCACACCTTTTTCCTGTAATAAAGACATATTAATTAACAGTAAACTAAGGGGAACAAAGAAGTTTCTGGATTTTCCTCTGTAGATTCTTCTTTCATTTGTTCTTCATGGTTTACTTCTGGTTCCCTTCTTGCTGTCTGTCCACCACCTGCCTTATGGATGTACTTACTATGAGCTCTTTAGGACATGTAAAGATCAGTCAGTTTAAATGCTCATGAAATTAATATTGTGGCATTTAGACTTCAACAATGAATATTTATCATTAATCTTAATCATGTTGCCCAATATGTGTGATGATTAACAATCTTTTGTCCAAGTTTGACATGTGCTATTGAACTGAGTTGAGCAATATTCCTTATCAGTAAGGCTTGGGTTGTTCCAAATTTGGCCCTCTACATTTTCTTGACAACTGAGATAATGATGGATTTCACTGATAGAAATTAGAAAAAACACTGTTTTTCTAACTAATACTAATCACCGAATTTCTTTGCATGTATTTGTTAAAAATGGAAACAAATGCTAATCTTAAAGGAAAGAATATGAGAGAAAAATTAAAGAATTTAAAGCAGACCTTTGTCCTAAAAACGTTGTGAAGACTATTACACTTGAATACAATTTTAAAGATGTCTATCTCCCCAGACTGCGTGGACTCGTATATTAACCCTCAGAGTGACATACTATCTGATTCTGCTGATTACGAGGCTGAGTCGTGGAGTCTGACAGTAGACCACAGGTTCTGCAAGAGGCAAGACAAACGGGCTGTCAAGCGGCAGGATGTCATCTATGGTAAGAAGATGTTAAAGGGAGGTTTTGTTGTCTTATAACTCTGTAATCACATAATTGTTCAAAAAAATATTCAGTTTGAGACTTTTTTGTTGTTTTGTGCATTTTTTAACACACATTGTGAAAGTCTTCATACTAAACTGAGCTTTTCATATTCAGAAAACAATAATCCGGTTCAATAAACTCTATCAAAAGGTCTTATTTGCACATTAGTACAAAGCTCTTTAGGAAACTATTCTGTTGAGAAAGAAATTGAAATTGAACTTTTTAGCTTATGTAAATGTGTGGAAAACTAAAACCTAACACAAACTTCTCACTGTGAATCGACATAATCTGAGTTAAGTCTGATGGAAAGATGAAATGAGCTATTTTAGTTCAATCATGGGCTAAAAAACATTTTAAGGTCTGGAGAATACTAGAGGTTCGTCTTACAGCAAATAACATACCTAAGCATAAGGCCAGGGCTGAAAAATAAAAGGTTAAGGCTTGACCGGGTTGAAAAAAGGAGAAACCTGCTTACATTTTCCCTTTACTTTAAACTGAGGCTCCACTTTGTGTTGAAGTTGGTTTGATCATTGACTCTCCCATTACAGAGCTGATGCAAACTGAGCTCCACCACCTGCAGACCCTGCACATCATGGCAGAGGTTTTCCGGCGAGGCATGAAGGAAGAGGTGCAGCTCGATACCGAATCTGTGGAGCGAGTTTTTCCCTGTCTGGACCAGCTACTCGTTTTCCATCACGCCTTCTTCGCCGCCATGAAGGAGCGGCGTCAGAGCTCCGGGAATCCCGACGGTCACAGGAACTACCTGATACAGCAGATCGGAGACATCTTGCTCCAACAGGTTTGCTTGGTTTTTTCGCCCTAACCTGTCCTCTCATGAAATTCCTTCCTAGATTTCATAAGAAATTCCCAGATTCCTAGTACAATAATTGAGCTTGTATGTAGTTTTCAGAAGAGAATGGAGAAAAAATGAAGCAGGTCTATGGAGAATTCTGCAGTCACCATAATGATGCAGTCAGCTTTTTTAAAGATCTCTTGCTGCACAACAAGAAATTTCAAAGCTTCATTAAGGTATTCTTGTCCTAATTATTAATCAATATCATTGACATTCAGTGGAGTTAAATAATGTTAAATACGATTTATTGCTTTAAAGCAACAAGGTCATAACTCTTTGGTGCGACGGCGTGAGATTCCAGAGTGCATTTTGCTGGTAACTCAAAGGATCACAAAGTACCCAGTGATGATGGAGAGGATCCTACACTACACTCAAGGTTAGCTAACTAGAGCCCTCTGCTGTTCAGTCAAACTCACTGCAGATCACTAATGTCTCCTCCTTTAGCTGGACCTAAACAAAGTAAACCAAATCAGTCCTTCTTTTTTATTTTCATTCTTTCTGATCTTCCCAGAGGAAACAGAGGAGCATGCCAACCTTTCCAAGGCTCTGACTCACATCAGAGAAGTGATAGCAGCCGTGGACCTGCGAGTCAGCGAATATGAGCAGCATCAGAAATTGCAGGAAGTGTTGAGCCGCATGGAGAACCGCAGCACGGCCAAGCCGAAGAGCGGATACAGCTTCCGCAAGCAGGACATGATGGGTCAAACCCTCAGACACCAGGGCATGCTTCTGTGGAAGACGGCCACTGGTCGTCTAAAAGGTGAAGATTTCTGCCGTCGTACTGATTGTTACGTCACGATTAATCTGATCGTGTCATTATAACAAAAATCGACAACTATTGGGGTGCTTTAACAATCCTTTCTGCTGTTCACGTTGACCTACCCAGATGTGCTGGCGCTCCTCCTCACAGATGTGCTCGTATTCCTCCAAGAAAAAGATCAGAAATATTTATTTGCTACAGTGGTGAGCATGCAGGTTTTTTTGCATTGTCACGTAATTAATATGCACGCAGAATACTAGACAATAACTCTACGCTTTCTTTTTTTACTCCAGGACCAAAAGCCTCCCGTCATCGCACTGCAGAAGTTAATCGTTCGGGAGGTGGCGAATGAGGAAAAAGGGATGTTTCTGATCAGCGCCTCCACTGCAGGTCCAGAGATGTACGAAGTCCACACCTCATCCAAAGAGGAACGGAATACCTGGATGAGGCTCATTAGAGAAGCTGTAGAAAGGTTTGTTTGTGTCTGTTGTTTTTATGCATTACATAACGGTTAGGCGGAAGAACAATAAAGGACTCTTTAGGGCTCTCTGTAAGATTAGTTGTATGCACTCGTGCTGGTGTGCCTAACTTTTCTTTTGATGCACTCTTACAAACGTTATCCGCACCCAGATTTTTGACCGCATCACATTTAACATTGCACTATTGCACTATATTGTTATTTTTTAACATAAATAATGTCTTGTTTGAATTTTGCTGCTGCTTAGCTGTCCAGAGGAACCAGAGGAATATGGAAGTGAATCTGAAGAGGAGAAGAGAACTGCTGAGGCCCGTTTCCAGAAGATAATCAAGTTACAAGGTAAATGTATGCCATGCAAATGCTGTGTACGTTCTGCTACCGGGGTTATACACTTTCTAATACTTGGGACTGCCTGAAACTGTGTGTCAGAGAGCTTGACGAGTCAGGACCAGCAGATCTGCTCCAGCCTGGAGGAGAAGCTGCAGATCTACGAGGAGCTCTGTGCTCTGAGCGGGAGGACGAACACTGCTCTGGTGGTGCCGCGACTGCTGGTCCAGCCTCAGTCAGAGGAACCGCCGCAGGCCGCTGGGCTGCTGGCTGCTGCGCTACAAGAAGGTGGGACATCCCAATATATACTGTAGTATATTGCATTTGTACATATTTAATGAGAAATACTTTGACAACCTCAGTTTCTTTTGTTATTTTTGACTGTATTTTACTTACATAGTACTTTTACAAATCGTTGTATTTTGATATATGTGTTTTGAACATTTACTGTGTAGCCGTTGTATGGCAAAATAAAATCCACAAATACTGGGTTTAATGAAGTTTTGCTATGATAATCCAAACTCTGTGTGAAAATAGAAAGTTGTGTGGGAAAAAGTTTTTTAAGGCTTTCTTGCTCATTCCATTTTCCTAAAGATTAAAAAATAAAGCAACTTTGTATGTAAATTCATGGTTCTATATACTGTAAAGCTTTTATTATTATTTAGAACACCGAAGAAGTAATTTATTGGGGTTTATTGAGGGTAGGGGGGCTTTAAAACAGACACAGTGTTGTTTAGATTCTCACATTTTCCTTTTTTTTTCATTTTCACAACAACAAACAATAATATCATAAACTACTTCTGAGTAGCTATATATATTTAGCTTACAGAGATTTCCAGGTGTCTTCTTGGTCTTACATACAGACTCATAGGAGAAACAATTGTCGCAGTGTCTTAGTCTTCAATCCTGGACATTCTTCTTCTTATTATTATTATTCTATTAACAAAGAATTAATCCTCAAAGAAACATTTGTCAGGTGTTTGTGTTTTCCGGTGATGTTCTAATTTCATTAATCTAATGTTACTGAATTTTAAATAGAGCCAATCTATATTCTTCCACGACAAAAAAAACAACCCAAAAAAACCCAACATGAACTTGCAAAATACCTCTTTAACACCCTGGTGAAAAGGAAGCTAACAAGATATTGTGTTGATTAATGTTTTATGGAACATACAGATTATAAACCCTAATTATATAATAACAGCCTTATAACTAGATACCCAATTTTAAAATATTATATGCTTATATTATGTATTTTAATTTTTGCTACTCTTGTTCTAGAACTTTATTTAAAATATAACGTTAGTTTTTGTTTGTTTGTTTGTTTCCAGCCGAAAACCTAAAAGCAGCGCTGTCATCAAAGGCGCGCTCTCTGTTGAGTCACAGCCAGGACTCGGACTCTGTTTTCCCCCCCAGCCCCGCTGGACTTTTTGACCCGTCATGCGACTCTTCCGAGGACAACGGGGGAAGCCGCGTCGATGCTTTTGAGCTTCAGTCTACGCCAGATTTGCAAAAAATCGATGAGAGTATTGCTGACTTTGTGGTAAAAAATTCTTTTGTAACGATTGTTAATGTAAACATGGGCTTTAATTGTAGATTCAAGGTATCAATCCATTACTGCTGTGTTGTAGTCGGCGGAGAGGTAATATTGTCCTCTCCTAGGTTGCGGTTTTCCGCCCTGTTTACAGATATCAGCCAAGTATTTCTTTAATAATTGATCCCAGTCTGTTAGAATTACATTTCAGTCTTAATGTTGTGAATTATGGATGAACTCATAATAAAGGGAAGTCCATTTAGCTTTTAAAGATCATACTGCATTAAAAATACAAATGGCAGCTTAATCCATAGCCTTTAGTCACATTGTGCTGCTCCCTGGTGCTTTTAGATCCTGTCAGGTAAATGTACTGTTGAATGATGCCGTAAGGATTTAATTTAACCTGAAGGGGGCGCAATTGGTAAACAAATGTATCAGCTTTTTTATTTCTTTTTATACAAAATAAGTGAAATGCAGTTTAAATTCCCCGCACAGCTTGTTATTTGAGTAACTTTGACACTGATATTAAATGTTGCAAAAGAAACGTTATCAATATATCGATTTAGAATTTTATTTTTTTAATTAACAGGCAGCTGAGAGTGTACAAACCCTGACACAACTTCTCTATAGTTTACAGGTAAGACCAATCTAAAAATCCCCCATTATTTTTTTAAAGAATTATCTCACATTAGAACTACATATGTGTATGTATTTATACATGTTTTACTAGATTTTGAGAAACTAACAAAGCTAGTGAATAATTGTGAAATTGAAGCATGTATTTCCCTGTTTAGTGCTTCGCACTACTCCAAATGGATGTTTGTTTGTATTTTCTCTGAAATTTTCAGTCTTTTCAGTTTCATTTCAGTCTAGACTAGGTGTAATAACTAATCAATTTTATTTGATATATACAAAAAAAGAGTAATGGTAGCTCTGTCTGTATCTTTAAGTTCTAATTGAAGGCACATTGAATTAAGAAAAAAAAAGCCTCCTCCACAGTCTCAAGTTTGTTTGTGAAGTTGCTTTTGCATTTTTTATGAATGGCAGACTGGAGCAAACATTTAAAGGTTGACATATCGGGATATTCTGTGCCTGAACTGTGGATCTCTGCAGCTCTCCTAGTTGCTGGACCTCATGCTTGCTTCTCTGATTAGACCTCTCCTCTCCTAGCTTGTTAGTTTAGGTGGAGAGTCATGTTTTAATATGATTGTTGTTGACAAATGCTCTTTCTAATTTAAGATGATGGCTTGAGCAGTTTCGTTAAAAAAAGTTATATATATGTATATATATATATATATATATATATATATATATATATATATATATATATATATATATATATATATATATATATATATATATATATATATATATATATATATATATATATAACTTTGTAAACTTTGAAACAATTTGAATATTTTTGCAAGGCATTGTGAAACTACAATTTATGTTCTCATATTCCGACAGTGCTAATACAGGTACAGCCACCACACAGGTGGATTTGTTTGCAAACAGGCCCGAAGCTTCTGGTTTAACAAATACAGCGACAGCTCTGTGTGTTTGACTGTTTGAAAGCCAAAAGGAAGCATGCAACAGGAGTGCTTCCCCAGTGATATAGTAGGGTCTTTTGTTTCGCATTTCGCACACACTCCTCTCTTGCTATGAAATGTAAATTTATGTAGAGACCGTATGTGTGTTTGGATTTGCATTTGGTTGATGTGTGTGTGTGTGTGTGTGTGTGTGTGTGTGTGTGTGTGTGTGTGTGTGTGTGTGTGTGTGTGTGTGTGTGTGTGTTTGTGTGTCTGTGTGTGTGGACACTTTCCTGTTTGGGTTTAGGGTTTTGATCACAGGGGGATTTTCATATTCTTTTTGGGTAAAGAGGATGCAAGGGGGAAAAAAACTAGGTCACCCGTTGAACCTAATCATTTCCATCACAGTTTGCCATTCAAATTGTCTGCTACTATATAAGGATACATGTGTGTCGTAAATGGTGAGGTTAGACATTATTTTTTAAACTCCTGTCCGTGTTTGTGCCAGGCCGCCGTAACCATTCAGGACACTTCCTATGAGGTTCAGAGGCTCCTTCTGCAAGCAAGTGAGCTCACCTCGCCCCGCGCGCACAGCCTGCACCTCCACAGCCTGCAGGAGCAGGAGAAGCAGCGCAACCTCGAGAAGCACAAGGAGGAGGTGGCGGCCGCCAAGCGGCTGAGTGAGAAGGTGCGCCAGGAGAGGGAGCGCTGGGAACGAGAGTGCCAGGCGAAGGAGAGCCAGCAGGTGGAGCTGGAGAGCAGGCTGGAGGAGAGGGAGAGAAAATGCCAGCTGACTGCGGAGAACCTGAGGCAAGAGAGGGAAGAGCTGGAGGAGCAACTCGAGGAGTACCAGCAAAGCCTGGAGCGGCTCAGGGAGGGTCAGCGGAGTGTGGAGAGGGAGCGGGAGCGTCTGGTGGACCAGCAAAAGCTGCTCCAGGTCTGGAAGCACGGGCGACAGAGCAGCCTGCCCACCGTCATACCTCACATGGTCATACCTCTTGACGTGCAGGTAAGGCAAAACGCCATGGCTGATGTCAAATCCAGCAGCCATCCTCCGTACAAAAACAGTTGACCCCTTTGTGTATCATGAGACATGGTTGATCAAGTACACCTTCAGTGAACTCCCTAATGAGATTCCTCTTCTTCAAAGAGCTATCTGCTTACACCAGCTCACTCATTCCAGCACAGCAGCTCAGCCTAGCCTTGATATGCAAGCTGTGATAACAAGAGCAATTTCAGCTCCATTTGTCTTCATGGTCCAGCAGCTCGGCTCACTAATAAACATCTTAATGATTAATGATAATTAAACTGCTGCAAATAAAAGTTTCAACCAAATAATTAAAACCTGAGGCACCCCTTCCCCTGGAACCAATCAATTGTCTCCTAAAGGCCTTGAATTATTGACAGTGTTTTAAAAGCACCTTACTGAAACTTGAAGAGAAGCTGAAAGGCAGACAGGATAAAGGATGGGTGTTTCTCTGTGCTTCTTAAGTCCCAACAAACCTCATAAGTTGCAGCAGATTGACTAATGAAACCAACGGGCCAGTTGTACTACATACAGTGCTTAGCAAAGAGTCTTCATTCAAAGTTTTTTAATGTTTATATTGGATGGGGAGGATGTGTGAGCGTCCGTCATTTTCTCAACTTTCTTTGTTGTATATAGTTTTGGACTTTCTCTAAGAGTTTTAACATATAAATTCAATTCTGTTGTGGCGATGTTCGGGTTTCAAGTAAGGTTAAGTTCATTTTTCAAAATCGCAAAACAATTATACATAATAATTGACATTTACAATTACATATTGAATTTGTTTCCAGGTTGATGTTGATCGTAATAATATTGAATGAGATACACTGTATGAGAAACTAGCTTGACCTCAATGGTATTGTGCAATCACCCATAGAGTCAGACCTATCGCTATCAAGGTAGTTGTAACTGCTAACGGTTAATCTGTTAACTCCCTCCATCCTCCCCAACCTGCAAAAAAAGCTTTTCTCCCAGCATTTCACGGCCACTACCCTGTTTCACCCTAATGTTTCTACAACCTACTATGTTTCATAATAAGAATCACTGGCATATTTAACAGGAAGGCTTGGAAACTTGAATTTGGTCTTATCTGATGAGAGCACTTACTTTCAAATGTTTGCTGTGTCGGCTGTTTAGTTTGCGCCAAAGGCCAATTGGACTTTCTGTGGGTTTCTTTCAATCAAGGCTTTTTTTTGTCTAAACCTTTTGGAAAAAGAAAGTCCATGTTGTAGAGTGATTGACTTGTTTACAGATTCTCTTGCTGGAGCCGTGGGCTTTTGCACAGGCTTCAGAGATGTATTACAAAACAATACAATTACTTTTATAGTGATATTAAATTGAGGAAACTGATTTACTAATTAGGTATTCCCTGGATTTTTTTTGAAGGGGTATCAGAGTACAGTTAATTGGGTTAAATACAAATGCTCACCATCCTTGCAAATCAAAAATAATTTTCCTTATAAGCATGCATCTATATGTATTAGTGTGTCTCATTAAAAACCAATTAAAATACCTTAAATTTTTTAGTCAAGTAGCTTGTATGTGGACTTCTGTTGGCAGGTGGGTCTGCGCGAGAATAGACAGACCAATGAGGACACTCAGGTTACAATATTCCCCATCTGCCTTATTAATTTACACACCACCATGGGCTTTTTTTTGTAGGCTAGATTTGATAAGGCTGTCCTTGCATTGAGCAGACCTACTGTATGTATTTCCATTCATCTATTTTAGTCACCTCGGAGGCCGCATTAACAAAGCGCTGCTCTCACAAAAGCGAGCGGAGGCAGAGGAGGTCCTAATGTTTCCCTGGTAATGTTTTAGCCTGAGGCATTAGTTCATGGGGTCAGAGACGGATCAAATGACACACACACACAAACACACACTCTCACATATCAGCTCGCTGGTTGTATCTAATTAGTTGTGCCGCCTCCACTCAACGGTGGAAAAGCCCTGTTGACTTGATCACTAAACTGGAGAGATAGGATGGTACGGTTGGAGACGACTAGAATCCCAAGGAGACACAGAATAGGGGACAATATTTTTTTTATAGAATGCAATGCACAAAAAGTTGGCTAATTCTGTGAAGGACTAAGCATTCAGGTTTTCTATGGCTGTGAACTATTTGATTGCACTTGTTAATGCTGCATAAAAGCCTTTTATAAGGCTAAGAGATGATGAGGCGATAAAGTCTTGGGCTCCTGTCTTGTCTTAAGAGGTTATTGAGCGAGAGGCCAGGTCTACAGGAACATCTATTCCCCCCAAAAATTATTCAGTCCATTCACAAGAAGTAATACTCTCTCCACGCTCGTACTTTATATCTCTACAGTTTATCTTTGTTTAACAATTTCCTCTGGAATTGGTCCTGTCTTGACTTAAAAGACCAACATCGAAATATCAGCAAATAAGGTTCAAACAGCTTTTAAATTATGCTCATACACTGTGAAAATAAGATTTTGCTTTCGTCTTTTTGAGAATGCGTGACTATCAACATCACCTTGCTTTCCTTGTTACATCGCTTTCCCTGTATAGAATTTGGGGTCCTGTCCAGGATGTACCCCCGCCTATCACCCATTGTGGGCTGGAGATTTTATTTGATCTCTGTTTCTGAAAGTTCAGAAGATGTCAGCTGTTGTTTGATATTCTTCATTTGAAGGAGAACATTACTTTATTTATACCTTACAAATACAAAGTATTTTCACAGAATATTTTTGGTGTGATATAGTTTAAAAACATGTTTTGCAAATTTTAATTCATCCCGAAACGTAACGGTGGGATTCTTTCTCTGTCCGACAGGCCTCACCTCCAAATAACCCCAGACAGCATGCCGGTAACGGCTCCGTGTTTGTGAATGAAGCGGCGTTCGCTGGCCGCAGCATCAACAACCGCCGCATCCACCACAAAAGGATCGACCCGAGCGCCCACAACTGTTTCAACAGCCTGTTGGACAGATCTACCAACAGACATGGCACAGGATACATCTACAGTCCCGTGGGAGGGCTGCAGCACTCAACCAATGGTAAGAAATACCTAAAACCATTTTAATATAAGGGTGGTTTATTGTAAATTCATTCATTTAAATCAGCATTGACAATAAATTTAGTTGGTCTAATCTACTTCTCTGCTTTTGTAGAGACTTGGTTGAGTCCTAATATCATTCGTGCAATATGTAAGCGAGGAAATAAATCATGTTAAAAGGTTTGATCGGCCAAAATTATGTCTTCCAAATGTGAATTTCGACCAAGAAAACTCTGGTGTGCAGTGTTTTGCAATGTGCATCTGATACTATACTGTATATATTAATGAATGGGATAGGAGGTACGAGTTACAAATGAGCAGGAAAAGATTAAACCACTGCACCGTTATGGCTGTATGTACTGTAGATGAATTGGAGACTTGTGAAATGAGCTGAATGACAAGATGTTTCTTGTTCCTTCAGGGGAAAGGATTTTCTAAGATCACGCAGCCTTAATTTGTGCCCTTGTCTTATCTTCATTCACTTCGTATTACCTCTGTTACTTCTCAGTCCTTACTGGGTGTCAGCGCTCCCTTTATCCCTTTTATGCCCTTTTCCCTAATTTCTTGTCTCATCCATAACTTATTTTCTTTTTTGTGTAGTTTTTTCTTCCTTGTGGCTTGTTTTTCCAGATTTACATCTAATAGCCTAATAACTATTAAAAACTCAGCCATATTCCAATGGTGAGACTTGGTATTTTTCCTTTTTTGTAAGGCACTGGAAAAGTACAGGTTATAATTTCGTTTTGCATTGTATTGCTTTGCACGGTATATTGCATATCACATTGCACAGTTTTTTATGATATTGTATAGGATCATATAACATCATATTGCTCTTCAAAGAGCATCTTCTATCGTAAGTCTTACCCGTACCCCTATACCCCCTCTACTACTCTTCTGTACTTTCTATCACTTTGCTGTCAGCATTGACTCTGACCAGGGACTTTTCTTTAGATATGTTATGGTCAGATTGATATTAACTGTAACATTTTGTCTACTTTGTAAGTTGCTTTGGATAAAAGGGTCTGTTAAAAGCATAAACATAAACATATTGCATGCAATTATTTTGTATTGTGTTGCTTTAGATTGTATTTTACCTTTAAATTACATTACATTGCATTGCGTTATACCATGTAGAATCTGATAATAAGATGATGTAAAGTGCTGTATTGATTCGTATAGTATGAATTATGTTGTATCAATAATTCATTATAGGATTTACCTCCAATGTTGTAATATCTAAAAATCACAGATTCTAATTGTTGACTAAAATCTTAAAGGTAAGCTACTTGTATGCCTTTTTGGATAGCTTTAATCAACCGAGAATAAATAAATTAAATAAATGGAAAATACCGTGTTAACTGCACGATAGTATTTTACCCAACTTTGACGTAACGGGTTCGTTAGGGTTTATCTTACTTAAAAGAGGAAAAAGGTCTTTAAATTAAACAAATTGTTAACATTTTCTACATATACTTTTTTAAATCTTATCTAACACGATTACCCATGTTAGTTCTAGTGGCACAATGAGAGGCTGCGCTATCAAACTGTCAACTGTAGGGAGAAATGTTCTGCCTGTGAGAATGTAAATAAAGCAGAGCTTCATTGGTTTCACCCACGCATCCGAAAGCACTTTGAGATTTCAAGGCTGCATCCCTGGTGAGGCCTCGCCTGCCCTTCCTCCACCCCACATTATTGTCTCACTACGTCTACCTACACCACCCCACCCCCCAAAGTACCATACGCACTACCAGAGGAAGAGGGAAAAAAATCAATGGTTTCTCTATCTATCACCTGCCAGGGGATACAACAGTACGTGAATCACAGTTCACAAGCGATGGGTGACTGATTAGGACATTGATCTAAAAAAATCTTTACAAAACTCATTACTGCATGACTTGTCATCACACCAGGTGAACAGAAAAGGGGGGAATGAAGGTTTGAGGTATGGGTAGAAGGAATGGGAGATCCAAACACATATTAATCTATGTTTCTCTCAAGAGGCGTCAGCGGCACTCTTGTGTTTCCCATCTTTCATTCTAATATCACGCATAGTAGATGAGAAAAACAAAAAATAAAAATAAACTGTTTTCATGCAACGCAATGTCAGGGCATTGCTGAAATGGGGTCAGTGCTATCTGTATCCTTCCAGAGTTCCTGGCATTGTTTACTGGCCACAACAGGCAGCACCGTGTCTCATTCATTGATTAGCTTATTAACCCTTCCCTATTATTGAGCGCATACAGGCCCTGATGAAACCTTAGTTACTTGTTAACAATCCAAGGGATATACAGCTGCAGTGCAGGGTTGTTACAGATCATATTTATCTATAACAGATTGCTATATGTGTTTTAAAGAGGCCTTGGATGAACAAATAGAGACAGGGAAATGTAATAATTGACTTTTTCCTAATTTCCTGCTTGATTAAACACCCGTATAAAGACCCATCCCCTTATTTTATGTAAATTTGAAGAGCTTCTGTGTGCCTTCACACTGCAGCTTACAGTGTGAAGGCACACTGTAAGCTGCAGTGTGCCTGCAAGTAACCTTTTTGTCTCTAGCAAGTAACCTTTTCTCTCTAAGACAGATTTCGATTGAGTAGATTTCCATAATTTTGTCCAGGACAGTGTAATCTCGGAGAACCAGTCTGGTGGAATTTACAGACACGATATTGATGACTCGTATCGGGTTTTAGTTCCTCGCCAGTTTCCAAAAAGGATAGAAGATATGATTTTAAAGGAGCGGGATAAGGTGAAACCAGTGCACCTTTACGGTAGTATGTAGAGTAGATGAATTGGAGCCTTGAACTGAACAACTAAATGTTTCATGTTTCTTAAAGGGAAGGATGTGTATCTTTTTATAATTTAACCAGAACTAGTACAGAATAAAGAATGAATCTTTAGCTTGTGGTTTTAAGTTGTGCTTTGGAAATAGTGCCACACTATGTATCCTGTTTAACAATATTCTTTTTTCGATCATGTTAGATGTATTTACTACAAAAAATTGAACTAAAATTGAAATTTTATTTGATAGAACAACACAAGGTAAACCATAATTGTAGTTCAGGATTATTGACACATTTAAAACTACTCTATTAATTCCAAAGGGAAACTAAATATTGTAAGCCATATTCTTTAAGGCTTTGCGTTGTGTACGCTAATGGCTCAGGGCAGAAATTATTGCTACAGGATCTCCGGTATCGATATGGGTTATAGAACATCTGAAGAAGCGTCCGACTAAAGACACTGAAAATGATCTGGGTTGTTTATAGTTTCTTGAATTTCTGAAGAATCCATGTTTGCACAATAATCTCCAGATGTTCCAGAGTAGGCTCCAACAGTCCGTTGTCCGTGGTAGACACTGAGGTATTTACTATTTCCATTTCTTCTCCCGTGGAGGAAATGGTATTTCACCTCACCCTGTAGTTGGTGTCTTCTTTCCATGACTTGTGGTAAACAGCCTCTTTTGGATCCACTTTCTTCGTGCCACTCTTTTATAAGTGGTCAAATCTGAGGGATCCCATAATTAACAATCTTCCAGTTAACAGTTTCTACTACCTCAGCTGTGGATCTCTGCATCTCCTCCAGAGCTATCCTTTTTCCAGGAAGTACTGCTTTGTTTTCCTAGGTTTCCGGTTTTGCCAAACTCTTTACATTTCAAGAGGACTGAACCGTATGCAGTTGGATGTTCAAAACAAACATACCATGAGTAACCTTGGAACTTCTTCACAGCTTTCTTCCTGAGCAGTCTGTTGTGTTTCCTCTCTCCACGATGCTGTTTGTACACTAATGCTCTCCAACGCAAACCTTTTAAAGTCCTCAAAGAACAGCTAAATTGTTTTGTTGTTTCAAACACAAGTAATGTTCAAAAAGTAAAGAGGGAGAGAATGTATATTTGTGTAAGGTACTGTATAATGATTTCATCCAATTGTTTTAAGGGGGTTTTCACAACACTAGCAGTATACTTTGACTGAACTAGATAGGATACTCCACCTCTAGCCATTTCGATTTAGGGTTCAATTTCTCAACATTGGTCTGCACAAGATTGGGTAATAAAAATCATACAATCTTGTGTTTTTCCTCAAGTCCCTATGGCACACAACTTAAAACAATTTGCATTGCAGCAGAAAAAGTGTGGTTTGATCGAATAAACTGAAGACATATCAGTTTGTGCTTGCACCCCATGCGTATCCATTTAGTGTTTTAGTGTTTGTGGCATAGAATAATATACGGTTCCAGCAGAGTTTCTGGGAAACATAAAGATGGGACACCAAACTGTGTCTTAAAAAAGTCTAAAAGAATGTTCCAAACAAAAATGTGTGGTACAGGTTTCGTTGTTTTTTTAGAAAGAATATGGCCATTTGCCTCTTTCACATTCAGTTCTTTCCTAAAAGGTTTTAAGCTGCCTCTGAATATTATTATATAATAAAACCATTATACTGTTATCTTACATTCTTATCCTACAAAGGTGTGGGAAGCCCAGAAGCCCTCCATAAACACTTCAAGCTGGGATTTTGCCCATTTCTTTGAAATTTCTGAAATGATGCAAAGGGGGGTTAAGGTCAACCTGCCAGTGTTGCTCATTTGAGCAATCACAGACACATCTAATGATGTGGTGGCTAGCAGGACCTGGAACTAAAACAAACTGGATCATGGTGCAACGTGCCAGCTGCTCTACGAGAGAAAACAAGACATTGAATTTACATATCTGTAAATTAAGAGTTAATTTATGATGCTGAGATCAAAACCTTGTTTTTCTAAACTCAGAATAACAACCCCTTGTTCAGAGACAACCTGTAAAGAAAAGAAGTGTGAAAAAGCAGCAAGAGAAAACCAAATATCCCTGGCTGTTTTGATACTACTGACTGGACTTCTCTTTGCCAGCCAAATCGAGAGGACATTAATGTCATGACTGAATGTGTCAATGACTATATAAACTTGTGTGTGGACATAAACATGCCGACCAGAACGGTGAGATGCTTATCTAATAGCAAACCCTAGACCAACTGAAGGAACTGCTTAAAACAAAAATAAAAACCTTTAGGAAGGGAGACAAGGAATTGTTGGAGACAATGTTGAAGCAGCTCAAAGTCAGCATTAGAGACAACCAGGAGAAGATGACAGGCTTCCAGCAAAAGGAGGACCAGATAGATTTAAGTCTGTACAGAGCAAATTCACTGAACATATCTCAAAATGTTCAGTTCTCTTCTGGTTCTACAAGTTTGTCTTTAAAAAAAATCAGGCAATGATGCTGCTCCCTTTACCTCCCCTCCCACTTTTCCATGATTAGGAGTCAAGTGAAGAGACAGCTCGAGAGACGGAACCAGAACTAGGCTGCAGCTCTAGGCGGTGTCAAACAAATAATCCTACCGGCCTGTTCAAAAAAGCTCTGAAGCTCGGAAGCACCTCTTTAACCATAACCTGGCCCAAGAGAAGGTTACAGTTTTGTGGAATCTGCCTTGTTCCAGTACCAGTACTTGGAGAGATTCCAAATCAAACAGGCCACTATCATCTGGACAAAGCAGGTAGTACTGTGAAGATTCTGATCTTCGAATTCTCCAGTGTATTTAACACAATGCAGCATGATTTACTTCATAAGAAACTCCAGAAGACCTACGTGGAGGCATCAACAACGACATGGATCAATGACTACCTGACAAACCGACCAAGGGTTGTGAGTCCGAAGGATTGTCCGTCCAACGAGGTGGTCAGCAGAACGGGATCACTACAGGAGACTAAACTATCACCATTCCTTTTCCTTATTTGGACTTTAGACCTCCAGCGCAAGTCAGCATCAGTGTTGTCTGCAGAAATACACCAATGATTCCACAGTCATTGGTGAATCAGATATGGAGCAGAAGCTGAGTACAAGGAGCTGGTAGAGCTTCTGTTGCATGGTGTGGAGACAATTATTTTTTTTTTTATGTGAGCAAAACAAAATAAATTGTTGTCGATTTTAAACAAAACATGGTTGGGTCAAGAACTATTTGCAAAATGGAAGAAGAAGTGTAGGTGGTGGAAACTCTATCCTCTTCATGAGACAACAGTGTCTTCAGTCACATGATTCTTCAGATTTAAGAAGATTATTAAGATTGTTCCTGCCCACGGCCATCGCCATAAACAATGACTTTTCACTAAGTTTTAACTACACGAGTTACAACATCCAATTTCCCTTTGGGATTAATTAACTATTTTTTTATTTTAATTCAAATTTAACACAACACAAACACTTTTGATATGTTTCATTCTTTTGAAAGATGGAGCTGTCATGCACAGTTTTTGAAAACCTTCAATATTGAGCGTCTTTATCATTGGACTTATCCTTAACCTGATATACAAACATATATGCCTTAATCTATTTAAAGAAAACATATTCTTTGTCATTTTAAGCATTTCCTACATTTCTCAGTGTTGTAAGATTATTATTTTTTTTAACTATACAGGACAAAAAAAAAAAAAACTACTTCCTATTGTAAGCCTAGTCTGTCTTTGTTAACTGGGCATCCTGATCAATTTATCACTATCCTGCCTTCAGCCCAAACTAATCAGCATGTAGTCTGGACATGTTTTCATCTGCTACAATGATGCACACTCAGCTTTTTCGGTAGAGAGGCTGATAAGGGCATTTGTTTTATGTACAGAAACATGATCACACATGAATTATAACACGCTGTGCTGCTTTTTCCAATGTTGATAAGTGAGTCAGACGTCCTTCAGTGAGAAAAAAAAAGAACACATCTAAATATGAAACAAAATATGCAACCTAATTGAGACCACCACTTTATTTTCATTGACTGATGTTGCCATGGAAATAATAAAATAATCCTCTTGTTGCCATGGAAGTAAAAAAAAAAAGAAAAAAAAAAGGATTATTTAACACACACATTCTCCAAGTTACTGTAATGATATCTTTAGGTCATAAAAGTAACATTACTTACTGAGACAAAAATCCCCTTGGGGGGCCTCTTTGTTTTAATTGTGTGCCTGTGTACTTTTAACTTTTGAAAGTAACAAAACTGATTCAATGAGCTGAACATGCATTAAAAGTCAAACATTTAATTACATAATTAGACAATAATACAAATTGTCTAACAAGCAATTGATTTAGTTTGTGTTCACTTATTAGAGGGACTGTTTTGATTTTGAAAGAACCGTAACCAAGTTGCACATTACAGTGAATTTAAAGGAAAATGGACATATGGTTTGTCCCTTTATTCACCAACCCTGATTAGCTTACTCCACTGAAGAAAAGCAAGCCTACTAAGCAACTTGCTTAATTTGCATTCATTTTAGTCTGCCCACAGTGTTTACTATGTAGCGGGTGGCAAACTCCACAAGTAATAGTTGTCATGTCAACAGGTTGTCCACCTGAGCCGTTGTGCAGCTGATTTATCTTAGCTGTTTCTCTGATTTTTGTTACCTTTGCTTAAAATGTATTCTGCTTTCGGTGATTAGGGTAAAGAGAAGTTGAACATTAAACATTTAAAAAAAAATATATATCAATACAGTATATTTTTTGTAAACTTCACATTGGACCAGAAGTGGGTTTAAAGAAGCAAATAAGCTGGATTGGCAGTGCTTCTGAACAATTGATTGTGTCTTCCAGGATTTGTTACTCTAAAATAGTATCTCTGCTGCCAATAAGTTGAGCTGTTGAGACTCATAAGAATGGAAGTCTGCAGCGGAAAGCCTCTTCAGATTTTACTATCAGAGATCCTTCCTGCCCACAACATCACCATCCACAAAAAAGAGTTACGACAGCATTTATGTAAAAACTTTTTTTATTGAATTGAACTGATTTAAGTTGAATGTACTTGGTTCTTTTGCCATTGACATAAAGACATAAAAAATATGACATGACAAAATTCCTGCAGGTGTTTCTTGTTTTTTTTTACCTGCTCAGAGCTTCCAATGTCCATCATGTGGTTACTTTGGTATCCAAATTCTGTAGTCCACTGGATCATTAACACTTGGTTGATGTTACTGGTAACTACAATTAAATGCAATTAACATTTTACTTGTTACATCTTAAAGTTGAATTCTTTTTTTATCTTAAACTGTTAGCTGTGTTATGGCATACGAAGATTACTAAAATAGGATTTCTCCATGGCAGAGAGTGTTTTTGTCATTTGGTTGTCAATGATATCTCATCTATCAGCAAATATGTGGTTGAGAGGGCTACATACTCTTGTATGATAAATCAAACATGGACACTTTCCTGCAGGGACACAATCAGGCAATTTGTAGTTCATGCCATCTATTACCATGACAGCACACCTGCCTTAGTCCTAGACAGGCCGACCGACCGTTAAGACAAACATAAAGATGCAACTCTATCATAAATGCAATCCACAAATAGCCTTTCCCTGATTTCGTTTGTAAGAATAATCATACATTCTTTATTCTTTTTGGTTTCTCCTAACATGGCAGCATGCAGCTCCATAGCACTTTAAACACCCGTCTCCTTTTGCCAAACATTGAGAGCCAGGTGGCAAAGCTCCTTGGATGTAGTCAACTGCTCAGTTTTTAGATGATGATAAACAAACAATAAATGTGACAGTGCTGAGACGAAGGGCGATATTTATGGCTTTAGGACCGGTTATCGTATCAGTCTCATACTTTGATGTTAGAAACCCAAGCCCAGCTGCTGCGGACAAACCATGGACTGATTATAAAAACACTGGTTCCTAATTAGGGTGGGATCAATAAATAAATTATCAGTACTTGCTAAAGCATGAGCCTATCCGTTTTGAATATGAAAGTGATAAGGGTTTTCAAAAATTTTGACCATAAAAAAGTAATTTGTTGACTCATTATGTAAAAAGAATTGACTTTATTTTGTGAAAATGAGACACCCGACTGATCTAAAATGCAGCACTCTGTATCTGGAATATTAAAGTAACATCTGAAGACACCTAAAACGAATGGCTTGGGTATGATTTAGTCTTTTAGCAAAAAAATGAAAATTAGATACAGTGTGTGGAGAAAAAGTATATTTCTAGTGGCCTTGACAAAGCTTTGAGTTCAGAAGATTTGCATGTGGAGCTTAAAATATAGGTGAGAGCAGGGTGTTCAACAAATTTGACTTAGTTCCACCTATACTAACAGGAAAAGTTAGCCAAAAATCCAGGTTATTGTGAGAAAAATGAGTAAAATAGATAACCCATGTCATACCAATTGGAAGGAATGACTGGGGAAATGTACGCAAACTTCTGAGTGATCTCCTCCTTGTGTCTTCTTCTCTTTTTTTTTGCTCATTTAGATCCTAGCTATAATGGTGAGACTTGGATGTCGTCAGGTGACCAGAATCCGGAGCTCCCACATTCCAGTGAGCATCATCTGGAGCTGAGCACCCTGGTTTCCTTGGAGACAGACAATGATCAGGAGGAGGGAAGAGAGGAAACAGTTGTGTTCCTGTAAATGTTGAAAAACGTCAGATTATAAGGCCGACTTGTACATCTCTTACGTCTCCTACTGTCTTTCTCCTGTCCCACACAGCTCAGCTATCATGCTCAAAAAACATAGACTGTTCACTATATTAATTAAAAAAAAAAACAGTTTGGCAAAATTGTTTTCTATGTATATATATTATTATATATATTATTATTATATATTATGTTTTTAGAAAAAGAACTGCAGATATGGTGTCATTGTGTAAAGAGAGGATTTGGGAATTTTTAAAGCAAGGTTGTGTTAGTAGGATATAAGCAGTACTTATTTTGTATGCTGTACAACTTTCTTTTACCATTTTTTGAAATCGAGATTATGTGTTCTCACAGGCTGAAACTAAGAGTCCCACGAAGACCAAAGTGAACTTACTATGTTTTAAAACAGGTCCAGGCTCAAAACTGTTATAATGATTCATGAAAAGGCCTTATCATGAAGTGTAAAACAAGGCTTGCATTAGGTGGCTATTGGCAAAGTGTTCAATGATTATTTACAGAGGAAATGGAAGAAAGTGGTGTTGCGCCACCAATCATCTTCCTTTACAAAACTGACCAATAGCAGTTTGTGTTGAACATAACAACAACATATAAAAATAAGGCAGTTAAACTTAAGATTCTTTCGCTTTAATAATGTAGCGTTTTTGAGACTGCTTTAGTTTATATTCATGCATTTACTCAATAGATAAGAATATTTTCAGTTTCACTTGTTTTGAATACCTTAAATTAGCTGGTCTGGCTAAAAGACCTAAAAGGGAAAATATTACTGATTTTAACTTCTCAGAACCTCAATTCTAAAATCTGGACTAAGATATTAAGGATGCCCTATGAACTAGTCTGCCAAATAGTTTTAAGCCTTCTTGTCTTTAAGTCAAATATAGGGATTACCATATAGCGTTTTTTATGGCTATCTCAGCATACACAGAGTTTGGTTGATATGCAATTTCAGCAGAAACAGAGTTTAGTTGATAGGTTTCTTAAAAGAATGCCACATTATACTTAGAAAATGAACATCCTCTCGTAACAGGCCTGAGGGTCTCAAATGTTTTCCTCATTAGTCACAATAAAGTAGATTTATTTCAGCAGAACTTTGGTTTGAAAATAAGGAAAACTACCATCACTTTGTCTTAAATGCTAAATTAAATAGTGTAGTTTGATTATTTTTAGCATATACTAAGCTAAAATCACAATTCTGCTCAAATGACTCGTCGTAGCCCGGAATAACTTGATGTTTTAATTTCATATGTTATATTTTATATTTTAAAAAAATCAACAAACATGTTTATTAAGGCCTACATGTTAGAAATTGTACCTTTTTCTGAGTGATTTTACTTGAATGTTCTTGGTGTACATTTGCATGCTTTTTCCAGAGGGGTTTTTGCTTTCTTTAAACAGATCTGTGCCAATGCATTAGGTTTGTCCTGTTGTTTTTACACTTTAGGACAGAACATTTTTTTTTCTGTTTGTTTGTTGTTATAGTTTGCTGCATGAGTAGTACAGCAGTGGCAGTATTTAATGTCGTATTTAGTGAAATGTACAGAAAAGGTGTTCATTATTCTTATTTATTTATTGTGTAAAGCTTTATGTTTTACTGTTTTTTTGCTAAAAGGTTTAATTGTACATAGACGTGTAGCTGTGTAAAAGTCTTAATGTCATGATTGCTAAATAATCACGCATATTGACAAAATGTTATTCGTGAAATCCAAGACGCTGGTTTTTTTGTTTACCTTTGGCATGTCAAATACACTTTTGTTTTGCACTAGAACAAAACAGCTTGAGGCATAAACTTGTGGTGTAGCTTGGGCACAAACATCATCCCCGTGTATCGTGTCCTTGATTTCGCTCTGCGGCGTCTCCATGGGTGCAAACAGATGTGAGGCCACTCTTCGGCTGTCAGCAGTGACAGGTGGCAGACCAGGTGCATGAATGTCAATGAATGGGTGTCTGACTGCACCTCTGAACATTACAAGAACATTGCAAATTTCTAGCCTTCTAATGTCAATTTAAACTTCTATATTATTTATATTATTAAATATTACTTGTCTATAAGGAAACTCAAAATGTAACTAAAAAGATGGCTTCAACTGGAGCTTCTACTATTTTATTATGGACCACATGTCTTCTCTGTTGCAGGTGAAGAAGAGTCCCAGCTATAACCTAAATATATTCATTATTATATTAAATTATTATGTAGGCCTAAAGGTGTCACTTTAATTAAACACGTATCTATATCATGTGAACTTCCAGCCATAAAACTGGTCAGGTTTCAATGTGCTTGTAATTTAAATGCTTTGGGGCAAAATGTTTGTATCTATTCCACAACAAGGGTAATATACCTTGTCAGGATGTTCTAACATGGCCTGAAAGGCCGTTCAGCTTAGAAGAAGCCAAATGCTTAACAAGCACAATCCTTTCTGTGAGATGCCGGGTTAGCTATGTGAGACTAGCAGCAAGAGGGACTTTACAAAACAGCATCATGAGGACAAGACAGTGAACAAAAGCACACTGCTAAATAAATGACTTATTCGCAAATGATGTTATGGAGTGTGCCTGACTCGAGGCCTGATCTTAATCCCACAGAAAAATGTTTGTGAAAACGTTGAACAAGTGTCTGAGAAAACATTCGTGCATCACTGAAACTGTTTCAGTGAGCCAAATCCAAGAAGCGTGAGAAGCTCGTGAAAGGATGACTGAAACATTTTTAAACAGTTTCTACTGTTTGAAACAAATAGATTTAACTTTGTTTTTTGTAATTTTAACTGGCCTAAAGCAGGGAACATTCTGATTGTGTATCAAACGGTGAGAGCAAAAAACATAGTTTCTTTATATGCAGTGCTTCTAAATATCTTTACTCAACTGTGGTTGAATACAACATTTTTACTTTAGGTTTTTAAATATACAGCGCTGTAAATTACTTTTTTACTACACATACGTTCTGCTTTCGTGTCTTAGTTTGTGGTTTCCCTTAAACCCTATTCTCTTTTTACTTCTAATAGCCCATTAGGGATCCATCATCCTTATTACCTTTACTGTTCAGATGAAGCTTAATGTCAGTTCCATCAGCTCCAAATAACTCTGCATTAAACACGCTGCTCTAATCGGTTTTGAATAGGTACGATAATGTTATCCTCGTGTTAAGGGTTTCAGTTCTGCAACTGAACAGCTATTTGAATGGGACCTATTAAAGGTAAGAGTGGTTCTGCCTGCATTTTAATCTGCCCATTTTATAAATGGTGTCTTTGCTTATTGACAACACCTTGAACCTTTTAACATATATTAACAATGCAATCACATGTTAAAAGACATGTTAACAATAAAAATAAAGCCAATCTTACTGTTTTTCACTAAACATATATAAACTTGAGGTGCACAACTGAGTTTACATGAAGTTGAAAAGTTAATATATCCTCTACCACGGCTTTGCTGTGTGTGAGTTCAAAAATTAAAAGCTGTTCCCTCCTCATTACTGTACAGATATCCCCGTATGCGTTCTCCGTATCTCTCTTAGTTGATTTTTAATGACATCTGCCGAGGGGAACCAATAACGACAAAGGCAAAGCCGATAAAGGAGAGCCATATTATCGCTAAGTCATCTGCTAGGGTTAAACGACCATCGCTACATTCATTCCCAAGGGGAAAAGTAATGATTTCTGCAGGTGCAGAGAATAAAGCTACCCAGCCCAAGTATTAATAACAGCCATTTAAGTGTATCCCACTGAGAAATACTTTTATGAGAAACCTGAACAATACTCAGAATATATACAGGTTATTAGATTTATTTTAGGGTGAAAAATGGTGACAGGCGAAACTCAATAGGAATGTAAACTGTTCGGAAGCATGCCCAGAGGGGAATGAATATACAACCTAATCTATAATTGTCTGATCTTTACTTGTTCTGTGTTTTTTCAGTAGTTTTCTATATTAGAGTTTGGAATAACTTTACTGAACTTTTAAAAATTTTTTTCAACATACATGTTAACTTTTGAAGTGGGATTCTGTGATACATTTACTGAACTTTTCTTTTAACCCTGGTGTATTTTTATGTCAGTCATCATATCTCTTTAAAGTTCACTGCGCCTGACTCAAAGTCAAAAATGTTGCTGCTTACCCTAATCAAATATTCTAATAGCTCTAGCACAAAATAATCCTCAGAATTGCTGAGCCCTAAAGCAAAAGCAGGTCAGGTACCGTATGAAAATCTAACATCCCCTTTGGCTATAGCAAAACTTACGGTATTCCAATAAAAAATTTTTTGTTTTATCAGCTATTTTCAAGCCATTTTGTAACAACTGTTTGGCTGAGTCTTTGTATAGTATCCAACCAAAAATTAAGAATATTGACGACAGAGACAAACGATGTAGTGAGAAATCTTATTTTTGCTTGAGATCCTCTAAAAGAAGGAAATGTAAATGAGCTTTTAAGTAAATAAAAGACAGAATGGCCCTTTAAGTTTACAGTTAGGGACAAAAATTTGATAGCCCTTGGGACAAGACAACCAGAAACACAGGAGTGGGGCGAGAGCAAATACCTACAGGGTCCCAAGGGGCCAGTCCTGTGACACACTCTCCACCCACAATATCACTAAAAGTAAAAATCCCCCCAATGATTAAAGTGAACTATCCATCGGACCACCCTGCACCCAATAAACCGCTCTGCGCAGATTGTAATGGACATTTCCAACACAGACCCGCTTGTGCCAACTGGATCTGAGCAGAGTGAAGCCACAGCAACTCACCTGCCACCATATGGATCTGGTAGCTCACCACTGTTCCATCAGCGCTCTGCCTGTCTATAATAACCTTGAAATGAGGATTTAGGGACAAACATCTTTTTGTTGTGAGAAAACCATAGATGGTTGTGAAGCATGTTTTTGGTGATAGAGATGGTGTCCTCAAAATAATATTTAATATATAAAAAGCAGGACTTTCAGTGATTTATGTTTGTTTCTACCGCTTTACAAACCACTGAAAAGCTAATATCAAATAGGCTTACAGAGCATTTCAAAACATTTAGGAATGGTGACTGAAATTCCGGTGGGACTGACTGTAAAAATGTTTTTTTTTTTATGTTGTTACATTTGTGCTACCAACCTATGCACACAGTCAGAGAGACGTATTAAAAAAATAATTTGAACAAATCTAAAAGATATTTAAAAAAATTGTTTTTTAAATCATTCTCGAATGTTTAAAACATGCATTCTTAAACATGTATACATATAATGCTTAATATATTACTATATTTTTATATTACAAAAGCTTATAAATAGCTTTCACAAGTTGTTTGTTGCACTTCCTTGATAGGAAACTTTAACCATTAGTAGTATTAATAGTAATAAGGGAAATATCATCAAATGTTACTTTTGGGATTACTAATGTTTTCTTGTCAACTGTGTACATGAAATTGTATAGATGGACAATAAAGAGAAAAACAACAACAACCATATATATATAACAGTAATGCAGGTTAATGTAAGAAGTATGTTTAATACCTGTTATATTGTTATTAGCAAAAGGGACTGTTATCTGACAAATACGGCTCAACAAAATTAATATTCTAGTTTATTTGAAATGGTAAAGAGTGTTCTGCCCAATTACAATTCATTTCTTTTGAAGGTTTGTACCGTATCTGAATCTTTTTCATGTTATGGCCAATAGGTTCCAATTATACTGCAGGGCCATTATCAATGACATAGTAAACAAAAGCTGCACGAATTTACAGAAGGCTTTGGTGATTTCTATAGCAATATGTTAATTACCCATCTGTTACATAGAACACTGCTGTCAAAGCTGACAGTAGGGCAGGACAGAGACCAGAAGATAAACTGTCCTGAATGACATTCACAGAGTAGGCACTATGCTTTCATCAAAGTACCTTTGCAGTCAATATGTCTCAAATCAAAGTAACTTAACTCTTCATATCCACTCTGAATTCAACATGTCAACTTCCACCATACAGTTTTCAATTGCCACCTAATCTATCCCACCTGCTAACAGCTATAATGCCAAATACTTACTAAACATAATCTGTATTCAGAAAGCTTCTCTGATTATGATGAATTCATTCCACCAGCTTCAGTTTAAAAAAAAAGGCAAAACCTTGCTTATATTATCTAGTATTACTGCAACACCACATGTATTACATTGTGAATTATATTGTATTACAAAATATTAGATCAGGACAAGATACAAAAGCAGAAAAATCTTAATCTAGAGTAAATCCCCACATCTGAGTTTGATCGAGGGTTGTGCCTCAGCAAGGTAGATTTATGCTTCTTTGTGTTAGTCTATTTTATAAAAGACAATTTAAAATCATCAAGGGTTGTGGTTTTAATTTGGAAAAAGGTGAGAAAAAGGCCGCTTACTCAATGAATCGTGTGTCACTTTGTCTTTGTGTTGTTTCTACAAAAGCGCATTGACCGCCTGCTGTCCTGTCAGCACTGCTCCTTTCCTCCTGTCATCAGTGTTGTCATTTTATTCTCTGATCTTTACATGCAAGTAAAAAAAAGCATTTGTCTGCTTTGTGGCTTCGGTTTTATGAAAAGGAAGAGACTTTGTTTTTGATCAACGACACATGGCTTGGTCAAAGAGCCCCGGTTGTTTGTGGTTCGGTGTTTTAACAATGACAAAAGAGGGAAATACTTTTGCAAGGGTGACTTCACAGGGAGCGGTCATTGTTAAATGTCTGTTTTAATTGCGGCCTCTGTGGTTTCGTTCAAGGAGTAGGCGAGAGATCTCTGGGACATACCGACAGAGTCATAGGCGCTTACCTGTCTGTCAACGCTGGAGGATTGGAGGACACGCATGTGCCCCTTTTGGTGAGACATTGCAGATGAGCTGTTCACTGTGATCCAGAGCCGTGACCCTGGGGTAATCCTCAACAATATGTCCCAACCGCTTTTCAAAGGGACCTTGATTTTCTTTTATCGTCTTACAAATTATAAAGGACAGTCAATTACTCATTTTCTCATAACAATAATTAAAGTATTATATTTGCAGAGTCATAAGTCTATGTCAATATGGTATAAGTAGTCATGCAATAGTGTGAAAGAATGTTTTCTTTTCGTGTTTGTTTGCACTTAACATTAGCAAAAAAAATAGATAAATATAAAATCAAGAACATAAATTATATTGATAATAAACTAAATACTTTATTTTACCAATAAATAAGTAAAACTTCACACACACATAAATATATATATATATATTTTTTTTTATTTTTTTTTTTTATTTTTCTAACCCATGAGCTGGCAACACAACATGCTGGCTCTGGGAAATGAACACTTTGGCATTAGAATAGGTGAGAAAAAGGTCAGTGCTTATCTCCTTCCATGCATGCACAAAGTAGAACCGACAATTATAGCTTTCAAGGGTAATTTGCACTTAGTTACGGGTAAGGTCTCCCTGTGATCAATGAACAAAGTTGAGGACGCTCCCTACGAAATAAGCCATCGTGGTTTTTCCTTCAAACAAATGCAAGAGTTCAGGTTTTGACATAAAATATTCTTAATAAAATAGAATATATATATATATATATATATATATATATATATATATATATATATATATATATATATATATATATATATATATATATATATATATATATATATATATATATATATATATATATATATATATTTATATTGCTGGCCAATGTTGGACAGACAGCTTGCATATTGTTCGTATAGTAAAGCAGGTGGAAGGATTTAATTCTCTGGTATCACAGTGGCATGCAGTAGGATGATCATCCAGCTTCTGTGTTGGTCTCCTTAAATACAAATAGTTGGGCTTTTTTAAGAAGCAAATGCAGAAGAGACTGTGATACACACTCATGCATTGCATATTTCTACTAGGCCAGCCTGTTGTACTGAAATGAAAAAAGTATCCTTCCCCAGAATTACTAATTTTTAGACTTGGTTATCTTTTTGTAGCAATCTGGTTTACAGATTTCAGGAAGATCAACCATACGTTTGGATTTACTTGACCCACCCTGTGCTTGATGTAATATATTAGACAGATCTCATTCGGATAAACAGTTCGTTTTTTCTGTCATACCTTCACATTATCACATAACAACCCCTTCTACGTTTTAGTTGCTTGATAACAACCAGCTTTGCTCAGCTATTGCTCCTCAGAAAAATTCCAATCTACACCCAAACTGTGGGAAAGGTAAATCATCCCTTACTGCACAGGTTCACATCAGATACCAAACTCACCAGTGGGTGCTTTTCATGGCTTCAGGGCTTGTTGATGACGCTTTGATGACTTCTCCTTCTCGAACAATTCCTCTTTGTTGTCCACTCGTTTGACTTTTGCTATGAAACAAAAATTGCTTTAAGAAAAAGATAGTGGCCTCATTCAAAGTGTAACTGAATTTTAAATACTGCATCTGACGTTTTTCTTTTTTTGTGTGAAGTCACAGTTGAACGGTAATTGTATATTTCATTCATTATATTATAGAGCCAAAAAATCAGCAAGAGTCAAAAGTTTGAAACCACGAAGCTACTGCTGGTTGAGCATAAAGTTTATTAAGTGAGATAGTACCAAAAATAAGCAGTAGCATTTTATGTTGTGCCTGATACGAGAAGGTTACATTGTACATGCCACCTGAAAGACTTGCCCCAATTTGAGCACACAGTTGTTTCGAGAAATAGGAGTGCTGACATCCTCAGACATCAGAGCAATGATGCTAGTCAGAACAGGAGCAGAAATAAAACGATCTACCCGGGTTTTTAATGTAATTTTTAACATAAATCCCCAGTTACATTTAGAAATTCAGCATTACACTACACAATCAGTAATATCGGTTGTATCGGTCTTGATTTGACGCTCAGGATTTTAAACATAGCCGGATGTTTCCTAAACAACTTCCGGCTGTGTTCTTGGCTGCCTTGCTTTTGGATTAAAATTAAGATAACAATCATGAACCACAAGCCTGAACACAGTTACAAAGAAATGACACCGAAAATTATACCATGTATGTCCTTTACAAACATTTTTGTTTGGCACTAAACCGACATTTGCCTTTTTTTTAATGTCAGTTAACGTCTTTGATCTTGTTTCCCCTTACAAGACATAACAGAAAAGCTAAAACTGTGTGGGACTTACTCGTACGCACACAAACATGCTCAAAGACAAACAGAAATGTACATTTTTGTGGTGGTTATGGCATAAAAGGATTTGGCCTCATTAAATGTATTTTAAAAGGATAAAGCATGAAAGACGTAAGATTGATCTGATAGCCTGAGGCTGAAGAGCAGAGTGCTTCACTCATATTACAATTGCTGTAAAACCACAGGCTCTCTTATTGCCCCCCCCCCTGCTTAACTGCACAGGCACTGCGCATTTCTCACTGGTAGTTTTGATTGATACTGGTATGCTGTGCAGCAAGTCCCTAATCAAATGTTGTTTCTCTCAAATTAAAAACACATTTTAAAGGTTTATAGCTCCCCGGTATTTACTCATCAGGCAAGTAGCAGCGGTTGTTAAAATGTAGTTTCTACTATTAACTGCCACCATCAGTCATCTGGTTTTAATTTTTTCAGAGATTACAATACTTTATCTTTCATGTACGGATTTTTTGAAGTGCTGTTTGGACCATTAAATGATTTTACTAAATAGTTCCTAGTTCATTTTTGTCCCTTTTTTTTGTTGTTGTCCAATTAACTTATTGCAAATAAAAACTAATGCGAAGCAAGTGTATTTTTTTTTTTTTTTTACTCTGGATCATACAGAAATTATTATCAGTGGCTAATCATAAAAACTGGACCTACATGGTTTATATTGAAAAAAAACGTATTTGGACTTTAAACTTTTCTAGATCTTGTTGTTTTACACGCAAAATCTGTGGGGTGAAAAATTGTGAAACTGAAGGAAAATTAAGCGTCAGTTATGTCGCCTCAACTAAGGAAGAAGCCAAGAGGCCAATGGTTACTCTGGATGAGCTGCAGATCAACTACCAGAGGAGTTGATCTGCAGCGTTGGTATCAAAACGGGATTTTCCACAAAACAGTAAATACCAGTTTTACAATATCAAAGATCAAGGATTTTTATTGCAGTGCATGCTTGAATAAAAACCACTTGTTATTTAACAAGATAAATATTTTTCAGACACCACAACTTCTTCCCTGCGACAGAACGCAACTGGTCAGAGTGGATCCAGGAAGACGTGCAACAGACAATGCTCGGCTTTGTTTTTCAACCATTCGGATGCCAAAACAAACAGTGAACCTGAGCTTTGACTTCAGAAATGGAGGAACAGCTAACAGGATATGAGTGATACTCCAATGACCCGAGACTTGTGGGAATCTCTCCCAGGGTCCTTGTAGACAAACAGTGACTGTGGGAAATTAGCAACTGGCTGATAGCAGCGCCATTAAAACCCATAGAGACAGAGGCTGAGAGATGGCCGTTTCTAATCCTTTCAAAGGGGTCAACAAAAATGTTAGTCACATTAGCAGCAGGCGGAGCAGAGACACTGAAACCTCCTAATCTCGAGAAAATTACTCCAGCTTCCCCGCTCCCCCTGTCTAGACAGAGGAGCACAATCACAGCATGGAAGACTGTGGCGATATGTTAGTAACAGCTGTTTTTAAGTCTCACGTTTGGTTTTTGATTATTAACAATTGTTTTGGAAATGGGACAACCATTTTTGAAAGTGAGCAAAATACAGAGATTTTATGAAAATACAAAATGTTCTTTGTTTTGTTGTGTTGCGACCACAAACCTTAGTAAATTTAAAATATATACAGTAAAACACTTAAATAATTGTTAGCTTGTCATAGAGATAAAATTAACAAAAAATGTATATTTGAATTCTGCCCCATTTTAAGACAAACATGTCTTGATATAGATCATCTCCCTGTTGGTCTGGCTTTTTTTAAATCTGTGTTTACCTGATGAAAAGTGAACCTCTGTCCACAACCAAAATCTTAACTAAGCCATAAACACAGAACGATGCTGCCACTACAACATTTTACAATCAGAATACTGTGGTCAAGTTGATCTGTACGTTTTTGTTCAAGTTTGTTTTTGTACGTAGCCCAAAACCTTTGTTTATGGTCTTTTGTCATTCTGGCAATGTGTGAAGCCAAACTGACTGACAATAAGTTGGATTTGAATGCAATCTTGTTACCTCCTAAAGAATTTGGCAGCACAGAATTTAGGGTTAAACAAAAATGAATGTTATGGTTATGAAACTTTCATTGTAAAAAGTCATGCACAATAGTACATAGTACAATATATTCATGTTATGGTGGAAACATGATGGGGGTTTGTCTATACTATGTAATTTGTATGCAACAAAGCTATTAATCTATGATTCTACTGACATATATATATATATATATATATATATATATATATATATATATATATATATATACTATTGCAACAACACCTCATCAGTAGGGTAAAACTAACCTGTCTCAAGACGGTCTAAACCCAGCTGACATTCCCTATTAGTGGGTCAACAATCCAACCCTTGGTGAATTCTGCTTCACAATGATAGGAAGAGCCGACATAATATATTTAGGCTTGTCAAAAATCTTTGAATATTATAAAAACCTACTGGCTTGATTGGTGACTACATCTACATTAGGTGACTAAATCTTATACTTGCTATTTATTTTTAACACATTGCTGATATCTACACACAAAAAACCAAAATCCTCAGGTTCATATGATGACTGTTGGCATATTCATGCTATTGTTCAGCAAAAGAAAGCTTGTAATCCTCTGGATCATGACCGTTGAGAAGGAATACATTCGTTTTATTCTATACGAGTATTATTCACCAAAAACTACATGAGTACCTATGAGTTGTTCTGTTAAATGCCTAGGTTACCATCCAGGTTGATTGAATAGGTCACCTTGTCATTGTTGACAACCCAACTATCAGGTTTAGTTAACAATCAACCACATCGGTTTATTCTGTTGTCTCCAGCTTTGAGCTACAAAACTGTCCCTCCATACTGCTTATTAGCCCCACTCTCCTGATTTTATTTAACTGAAGGGGTTTGTTGCTTGATTACCAAGAGTAGTTGAACAAACAAACCACTCTTGACAAAATCTCTTTGTAGGTGGCTAAATTGTTTTGGGCAAGAATTTTTTTCTGTCTCCTTTTTAGTCACAACTAAGTAATAGAATCCTGGGGGAATCTGACACCAACTAACCAAATATTAGTCAAAGATAACCCAAGTAAAATAAGAAGCTTTCAAACTGTTCCCTATGGCCAATTCCTTGTTGCGCCACGTTTGAAAGCAACAGGTGCCTTCGAAAATGTAATGGTACAAAAATTAGCATTTA
Source organism: Orestias chungarensis (assembly GCA_032876305.1). Taxonomy (NCBI): domain Eukaryota; kingdom Metazoa; phylum Chordata; class Actinopteri; order Cyprinodontiformes; family Cyprinodontidae; genus Orestias; species Orestias chungarensis. The sequence continues at coordinate 1,722,622 of JAVLVB010001034.1, read as the reverse complement.
GTGAAAGAGGTTTAGAGCATCAATAGTCCATTTGAGGTAATGCCCTGTCATCTCATAGCAGAGATTTTTCCCCCTAATCCTATTTGTCTATTGGTGAATCATAAACACTTGCATTGAAGGGTTTTGCATTCTTTGGGTTGGTTCTGTCCTGTGGAAGAGTCATCAATCCACATTTGGTGTCATACTCGGAACCACCTATTGTGAGCGTCACCGCTGGTCAATGTTTTTATTTTTACTTTTCCAGTTATGTGGGTGATGCCTTTCACTCTGTTTACTGGAGCCCCTGTGGCTTTGTAACTATTTTCGATGCTAAGAGAAGTCAAATACTTTGAGAATTTTTCTTGAATTTCAGGAGATCAGGATATATTGTGTTGCTTTTGGTGATCCTTTAGTGTACTTCATGTTGTAAAAATATTCTGAAACGGGTCTGACAGTATTGTGGCCCGTCTGTGGGTCGTTAAAGGAAACTAAATAATAAATTAATAAGTAATTTAGCACTATGCTTTTTCAGGTAAGGATAGGTTAGTTTGAGTAGCTTGTGTTGTACTTAACAACCAAATTATCATTTTCCAGCTGCTTCTGCTATTTTAAAGGTTATCGGTTTCTCAGGGTAAACTCCAATAATCTGGATTGTTTAAGTGAGAAAAAAAATCCTGAAGAAATCTTTAAGGGAATAAGAATTTTTACATAACTGTATGCATGTGGGTGAACAAATAGTTTATGGCAAAAAGTAATAGGAATGTAAAAATACAATCAGTTCAAAGGAAGCATCGAGATTGCTGCATAGCCTCAGCATCGTCACAGCCGCCACCAATTATTTTCAAAATTGGAGAGACCGAGACTGGACCAAAAAGCTATTTACACGGTTTGCTACTTTATCAATAGTCAGTGAGTTCCCCAATAGCACGGAAATACAAGTGCCACTGCCATTTTAGATAATGAGATGGTGAGAGAACAGCCCCTTCCGTCCACCGCCTCTCTCCCGAGTTCACCTACACATACAGGGCCACTCACATGGATACGCATCACACGGCAAACTCTTTGGCCCTCATATGAATTGAAATTTATATCCCTTAAATCACTGAAATGCAACTTCAGACAATATAAAAATTACCCAGCTACTGGAGCCCAATTAGTTGCAGAAATCCCACGAGCAGAGTATCATTTTAAGCTTTATCTCTGTTAACAAGTGGTGTGTGACAAAGGTGAAAAAGCTTACAATACAGTCTTTCTGTAATTAGTCTGACATTTTATTTAGTGCTATACCAAAAGCAATTCTCCAGTGGCATATTTCTTTTCGTCTTAAAAAGTTCAAGTAAGTATTTCTGATTGGGTTTAATGGAAATAGCCTCGTGCTGTTAAAGCAGGTTTACCACAAGAAGGCTTAAAACCTTTTAGTTCCCATGTGATGTAACCCCTCCCAGTGTGACTCATATACTTAAACCGGGCGACATTTAATGAGTCAAAGGCACTCATATAACACTCACTGAGGCCCTTTAAAGTGCCACAGAGGAAACTTTGATGAACAAACTTGTAGCATATTAAAGTTTTCTTACATAAGATTTCTCATTTAAATACCAAACGGACACCCACTTGGTCACGGATGAATTCCCACAGACTGAATGTCCCACAGACCTCTTGTTAAGAGGCAAGTTCACACCCTCTCACCTCAATAGAAACACTTAAAAGTACATGAGCGTGTGTGTGCATGTTTGTTTATCCTGTGTGTCCCTGAGTTACCCTTGGATGAACTAAGGGTTCTGTCCAGGGTGTACCTCTCGCCAGATGACTGCTGGAGATGGGCACGGTCTGTGTTTCGGGGCTGGCAGTCTTCAACAGTGTCAGGGTAGCCGAAATAATTAAAAACGAATGCCTTATGAAACGGGGCTTTAGTTCGTACATGCATTGCAAATGTTTGTTGCTTTGACAGGTGACAATTTAAAAGTATTTTTTATAATCTCTTAATAGTCTTCAGCATGTCAACACAGATTATGTATCAGCAACACTCAGGTAGGGGCACTGCTAACTTAAAAGTATTGTAAAGATTTATTCTGCTAACCAGGTAAACCGACTTTTAATATCCAGCTAACTCTAATGCAAAAGGGATAACCATGTGTCAAAGATACATGTCACCTGATCAGAAAAATAATATCTAATTGTGCTACTTTTTATTCTGTTTATGCTTCAATAACTAGGCTTTGTCTCTAAATAACCTTGGAGCAGAGTTTTCACTTAATAGTTTCAGTTTAATACTTTTTGGTTAAAGCTGACTGTTGCTGATATTGACTAATCGATCACGGTAAGGCTTCAGCACACGGCAAGATGTCACCCATACATATATTTGATCAGTTAGTGGACTTTGAATGTAAAGTCAAATTGTTTTTTTTCTTTCTTTTTTTATATAAAAAAGATGAAATTACACTTGAGGAAAAAATTGAAAATGTTATTCATCATGTCTCTCAATGATCCATGGTAAATAAATCAAATAAATATATTATGTGAATGGGTTTAGTGCATAGGTATAAAATGGAAGTACGTAGGGACAAAACAGAAAAGGGGGGTGGGGAGTAAAAGGGTAACTAGTTGTGTCATATGATGCCTAAAATGTGTAATAAAATACACTATCAAACTAAAAAGACTAAAGATTTATGCATTTTTGAAAATCTGTGTAAGAAGCAACAATAGTTGTTTTCAGTTTGTTTGTGTGTGTGCGTGTATATGCCCTGGATGTTTCCTTACTAATCACAACACCTCTTCTTTACACTATACCCGAGTATGCAACATGTAACTGCAGTCCAACAAATATTTATTCATGAAGAAGCTAACAAGCAGGCAGCAGAGAAGGGAAGATGAGAACAGCGTCAAGCAGGCAGTGGGCCAGTGCTCATTCTTTATGCCCCTGGTTGCTGTTCAGCTGGGAGGCAGATGCAAATGCTCACCCTGAACAGGATGACTGACAGCTTGTTTTTCTGCATTTCATCTTCTCTGTGGGCTGCCTCACAATGATACCTCTCAGTGACGGAGCCACCGAGACGCTAACAGATGAGGGGGAATAAGTGTTTAATTGTGATTCATCTGCTGCTCACACATCAGTCGATGCTCCGTGCTGCTGTTGCAGGAGAGTCTGTTCGGATGGATGTGCCAATGACAGATCATGGATCATGAGACTGAAAGAGGTTCATGTACCAAACAAGTCGTCATGGTTCCTTCTGTCTCCCTGGAGTTGATAAATCATCTCCTTACACTATACCTGAATAGGAGAAGGGGCAGAACCTCCTGTTTTAACTCTGACTAAGAGCAAAACCTGATATCTGTCAATGGTTTAAAATCTCATTTTGAGCCTAGGGTCAGAATGTAAGGAGAAGCAACAGTAAAAAGAAGCCGGGAAGCTTTGAAATTTAGAAATGGGAAAGAAGGATGTCGCTAAATGTAAAATCGCAGGGCGAAAAAGTGACGCCACCAATTATCTGTCTTGCAGAATTTTAGATATCAGTTATGAGTCACTGCGCTTAACTGGCCAGTTAGTAGAAATTGTTTTAATAGCAGCATGGATGGTTATTGTGTAAGATACATTTTTTTTCGTTTTGTTTAAAGGTCTCAAATTGAAATGTAAAAGTATAAAAGTGCTTTATTTAATAAATAACCAAATAAAATAAAATAAAATACTGCTCACAGACTTTAAACTATCACAACCTGATGTTTCCACCTGCAAACGTCATTTTGGTTAGGTGTTATTGGTGTGATGAACGCAACTGTTTATGCAAACATGGTGTGTGCAGTGAGTTCACAGTGTAAAACAGTATTCGTCTGTAGCGAGACAAGTTTAGTTAGTGGGCTTGCAAACGTTAGCGCCAATGCCAGTTTTCATCGTTTTTGGGAACCAGGCATTCACCAACAGGGGGTGATACACAACACAGAAGAAGATCATAGTGGCAAGATACACGTAACCTTTCCTTCCAGGTGCTTGACTCATTGACTGGACTCATTTTGAAGCTCAGGACAAGCCCTAGATTTAATCGGCTGCTGGGTTTTTCGCTAGCCTCCTCTTTTTTCCCCTCGGTCATGCGGCGGTGATGTCTCAGTTCTTACTGGAACTACTACCTTCTGCCTGACTAGTACTAAATTTGGGACCTGAGAACCTTTTATTTTCTGGACAAGACCGTGACATTTGTTCAAAGAAATACACACGAACCGGAATGAGCTTTGGACAGATCGGGGAATGACCTGTCTGTCACGTGTGCAACATTTTAAATCAAGTTTCAACACGCCTATTTCTTCGGAGGTGAAGTCTTGCACAGTTTTATGCAACTCTTTAGATTACTCCATTGACTACATCTAATAAGAGGCACCTGCTACGACTGATATATGGTGCTCTCTGTGGTCACAGAATATGCTCCCACTGATTTTCACTGAAACAGTCAGAAGTTTAGAAATGCAGCTGTAACCAACGTGAACGTCACAGATACAGGACATCGTCCTTGCCCATCACCCTAATGATCCATCATGTTTTTATTTTGTAAAACACTTGACCTCCCTTTTTGCTAAAATGTGCTATACAAAAAAAACTTGACTTGAAATATTAAAATAGTATTCAAATAAAAAAAATGCTTTAGAGGCTTGAAAGTTAATCTGCGTCTACAACAACATAACGAAAACATATTTGGCATGTCAAAGCAAGCTTTCAGAATTTCAAATTTGAATAAGTAACATTTGGCTTTGTTGGATCTTTTGTTGGAATTGTCAAGAAGATGTACTTTAAATTGCATAATTTCTTCCAATCCTTTGTTGAGCTGATATTCCAGGAGAAATGTGAGGGGGTATCTTGTGTAAAGGGTCATTTCTGGCAGGTTTGACGGCCAATTTAGTCTTGCTGAAACAGACATGTCCCTCCAGGGGCTGTCATATGTGCACTCACACACAAAAAATGTCTTTCTTCATTTTAACCCCATCAGCAACCCTGCTCCGTCTGCTACAATTCTGGCTTGAGTTGAAATAGCCACGAATCACATGAAACAAGGCATAGATTTTAAAGGATTCAAAAAAATCCGTGGACAGGATATCCTTCTAACTCAATTACAAGAAAAGTTTAGACAAGTATTTTGAAGGATGTCTAACTTTTTAGAATATCTTCAAGCAAATATTTGATCACATTTGCTGCTTTCCAAAAGTGATATTATTAACTTCTGCTTCTTCACAATTTTTAACATGTTCTAACTGGATTAAAACTTTTTTACACGTGCTCATTGATAAAGAAAATGCTTTTAAAAAAAGGTTTTAGCGTTAAACCAGACGAACATCATTGTACAGTATATGGAAACAGTACTATCAAGCAATTGGTCAGCTTTGCAAGGACACTGACTGATTTCAAAGATCACAACCATTTCTGCAGACAGATGTCAAACAAATTAGCTTTTAAAAATTTAGCTTTTTAAACTTCTATGTATATTTTAAGTATAGATATATAATTTTGACCTAATACAGGGAAAGCACATTTAGGAGAATATTTGAAATGTGAAATTATTGCCACAATATTTATTGTAGGCTGTGAAGACCCAAAACGCAAACAGAAACTTTGGTCAAAAATTATTTTCAACCAAAGTGATTTGAACATTAATCGTTTTTACTTTTTGTCTTTCATTTGTTCTCGTCGCTCAAGTTTAGATCTATTTCTGTAGATAAAAGTTCCTCTTTACTAACCTCTGGCTTGGTTTATCTTTGTTTCTTTCAGTTTGCCGTCCTGCATGTTTCCCCAGCTTCTACTGTGAGCCTCCTTCGTTATATCAATAAAACCATCCAGTCCTCACCTGTTGCCCTCACCTGCTTTCATTTGGATCCTTCCTTTAAACTGCATTATGACAAATACTAATTTCAGTCTGGAAAAACAAATTCAGATCAATGATTTAAACCAGAAAATTAATGTGAATTAATGATGCCCATCATGAGTCTTAGTAAAGGTCTTGCTGGAACAATATGTTTGGTAAAATACATTTAAACCTGAAAATAAAGGGAATAAAGCTGAGAAATATGCTGTAACAAAGCAGGTGTAACATAGTGAGACTATATACTCATGCCACATACCATTTTTTATTGCTAAAAAAGGCAGACAAGTAGTTTATTTTTCTTATGTAATTCCCAGATACATTTATAGGATGTCTTACCACTGTTTTAAAAATAAATCCTTGTCTAAGCCTTGCCATTAGATACAAGATGACAAAGACACCAGCAGATAGCACAAGCAATTAGTATTGAAACAGTAGCATACAATATTCAAAACATTTATTAAAGCACTCCAAATTTTGACAACAACACTCCAAACCAAAAAAATGTAGTAATTATTACATACCATTATAGAAACGGAAAGCTAACTCACTCCACTCTTTGTGATCTGTTGTTTATCCAGCCATCTTGTTTTCAGTTTCTTTAATTGCCTTTTAAACTAAACAGCACATTTTAAACATGTCTAATTGTTGCCATGAAATGTTGTACTTTAAAAATATAGTAAAAATTATTAGAAAAAAAAGATTTTAATTGTGCTGCTAAACATCACCTTATTTTGTTATATGCTTACATATTTGGTCACACCTGTTCTCACTATCTCTCCACATAACTCTGGTGAGAAAGAAAATAGAATTTATTTTAGAAACTATGTACTAGATCATGCAACACCACTTGGCTGATTCTTCAGCACCTGGCTATGTGACTCCATCTTGATAAAAATATGTCTAAAATCTTTCTGTACACTAATAAAGGCCTAAATAAAGGTCACTGTTAGTTAAGTCTCAAAATAACTCTCCAAAATAGTTGTGGAAAGGATTGCCGAATCTACAAAATCCGTGCAGACGACACCACTATACCAGGACAAAATCAGTGCTGATCCTTTCGAATCTGATGGTCATCAATTTGTCAGCTGAGTGTTTTTTCCCACAGATGCAGAGAAGGCTTAACCTTTTTTATCCTTTTGGGGGATCACCTGTGTTGTTCCAGTCCACTATACAATACTCAATAGGCACAACCACTAACCCCTGACTACAATGACAGTTTTATTTATTGTTTTTGTTTAACAAAACCAATCCCCAATCTGTTAAACAAGGTTCAGAGTCATGTTCTTTGGTGTATTATGCAGGATTCTATTCCAATAGGTTCTAGATTTCAAGGTGCTAAATATATATTTGGGATTTGTCGGTTTTGAGTTCAAGTTTCCTCGCTTTAATCAGATAACCTATGAGAGATTATGTACCTAGCTTAAAATGGGGTTTAAAACAGAGAGTTGCGCTCCTTTGCTGCTCTTCTTTTGCAGCATTGTCCTTGTGGTTACACAAGGTTGGCATTCTTTACCTCAGCTGGGGTCTAAGGTATATTCGACCTGTGAGTCACTCATTTAGAGACTAATCGGTTTCATTTGCTGAGTCATGCTGAGGTGATGAGGTACGATTGCAAGTTTATCGTACCGCTGTGTGGCAGATTGTTCCCACTTGAGCTCCCGTAAATCAACAAGAAGGTTAATAAAGTCGCATCAGATAACCTGGAATCTTTGGCTGACCTTGACTTTGAGTGTGTGTCTTGAGTAATGAGTGTTGGAGAAAAGGATGCTTTTGTTTGTTTTTTCAACCCCACTCAAGTGAGAGTTCATAACAGTGCTGGATATTGTAGTTGTAAATTAACTGCAAGGCAAAGGTCAAATTGATGGCTGTTTTATTTTTGGTTCATTGTCATTCAACCCATTTAGTGTGTTCGCTTGGCCCTGGAGCTGTATGCTTGTGCACACTCATGTTACACTGCCATACAAAATCTGCTCAGCACTTTTAATACCATCATATGTGCAGTCATGTAAATGCAATAGAACAGCAAGTCAAAGTACGTAAAAACAAGTTTTTATAATTTGTTTCAAAATTTAATATAATTTGCGCCAAAAACAGCTAAAATTACAAATATCATATAACGTGTACAAAACCGTTCAACCATTTAGTTTGGTGTACCCCTTACTATTGGAGTGAACACCATGGTAAGATTGAAAAAGCTGCATGAGGCCAATTAAAAGAAGATTGTAGCAGCTTTTAGGTCTAATAGGCGCTTTTAAGAACTCGCTTTAAAGAATTTAGCATGAGTCGTTCTATTATCTAGAAAACAATAGGAGGGCATTCAAATGGATGCCAACACGGCAAGGTCTGGTTTGTGAAGTACAACCACCCTGAAAGCATAATGTAAGAGGCTAGAGGAAGTCTCCGGAACCTCAAATGACATCATGTGATCGAGAGCATGAATTTGCTACCATTGATATAAAGGTTTATAGCTGTACCAGCAGGGAGAGACAGGACAGTTTTAACTTTTTATGTGTTGTGTGAAGTAGAGACCTTACGACACATACTTTCTGCAGAGAATGTAGAAAAAGACCAACACTTTATGAATAATGCTGCATGAATCAGTGAGTACAGACTGAATTCCTGAAAAAAACAAAAAACAAAAAAAGAAAAACCTCAAAGCAGTCACTCACTCTGTAACTCTGTAACAACCGTGAAGCACAGAAGTGGATGTGTCCCATTGTGTGGATGTTTTGCAGCAGAACTGAGAAGCTCATCATCATAAAATCCTGGTAGACATACACTTACAGGTGAAAAAAATTAACATTTGACTAAAATTATTTCAACAATTTGGGGTAACACTACATAAAATTTGCAGGTCCCAGCTTTTTTTTTATCATAAAGAAGTACGCAGATTTGTTTTTCAACTTTATTTAGACATATGACCATTTGGTAATGCGTAGATCAGTCGCACATCCACATCCCAAAGGAAAACGGTTTACACAAAATCTCTCACACAGTTTGCCCAACACACCATGCCTGCAATGTAATCTACACCGATACAAGTCTGAGGTCAGGTGTTTACATACAGGAAGCCACATGCTTTATTTGTTGCACAGACTCTGTTCTGTATCAAATATCACAGCAGCTCTCGGTGGTTCTCTGTAATGCTCTTCGTCTTACAACATGTAACAGAACACCAGGCATTTAAAGCGAGCATAAAGGGTTTTTCCTATCAGTGTTGCAGGACAATTAATGTGAAAGAAGAATTATTGTGCCTTATTTTCTTACTCTGTTTTATAACAAAAAACAAAGTAAATCATGTAGAGCTGATAGACAAAGGAAAGATGTTACCAACACAAGAATGTAATAAGAATAATTTTTACACAACTGTCTCACATATATCTTGGGAACTCTGCTGTGTTTTAAGGCCTGTGGCCAAATGAGTATGAATAACATTTGTCCATTTTCACTACTACAATCAATATGTTGAATCTTTTTTAAAATATATATATATTATTAGTTTTTTATGAAATGGCTGGAAAAAAAACATTAATGGTTTTTCAGTACTCTAGTTCAACTTCAGACCTCAGTTCAACTGAAAGTTAATATTGACACCTAAATGTGCAGAAACAGAATCTTAAGAAGCAGCACCAAGGCTCTAAATAAAGGATGGACCATAAAGCCACAAGTTTGATGCAAGCCATTAGGAGTCTCACAGATAATGACTACTTCAAGGTAAAATTAATCGTAATTCATATGGATTATGAACCTGGTTGTTTTGGCACGGCTGTATAAAAGTCACAAAAACTTGTAGCACTGCACGTTTACTACGTTTTCTAAATCTTGTGTTTTTAGAATATTACACAACTCACCTCTGACCGCTGTGGTAGCCTGCAGAAATATTGAGTTGTTTGGCATACTTGCTGGGACGCACACAGTATGCTGTATGATGCAAAAAGCCTTAGGTGAACAAACCAAAGATTCACATTGTTTAATGTAAAAAATCTACACATAATCTATAAAATGTGTTTTCAGCATCTTTACACCTCAGTTATACTATTCAACATGTATTTGATTAAAAGGCAAATTAATGTTCACATTTTTAGTTTTTTTGAATATTCCCAAACCTAAAATTTAATTTTAGTTAAGACATATAGAAAAGATACAAACCATATGTTCAAGTACAGTTGGGGTTAAACCCAGCCATGAAGGTTTAATTGGTTAATTGGCTTTATTGTTTTTGCATGTTTTTTTTTTTAATAGCACAACAAACTGATAAAGTCAAAGTCATGATTTACATTTTTAAAATAAGTATCTACATTGGTACATAAACAAATGCAATAACTGCAACTGTGAATACTTGCACTGAACAGAACCTTGTATTTCCACCGGTTACTAGTTACTAACACTAGTCAAACCCTGCCAATCAAATCCAGGACAGTCTGCTTTGTACTTTGATTAACTGTAGCTCAGATATAAATGTATATTCTGTCGATATTTCTAATTACCTGAAGCAGCCCTATAATTCATGTTTGTTTTCATTTTTTTGGTTAGACAGAATTTCTATTGCATGTTTTGCAAACAAGTCACAGATAAGTTAGACATTAAAATGTGTTGACAAGCTGTGGGAAACCAATCAGAACTTAGCACAGTTTCTCATGGCAGCGGTTCAAGCTGTTATCGACCCTCTAGCACATCTCCAAGCTTCTCTTACAAGCAATGATGGTGTAGATTTATCTCTTTAATTCAACTTCTGCATTAATTTCTGACAACTTCATTCTCCCATCTGGCCTTAGGCATCTGAGAGTATATATATATATAAAAAACAATCCCCTCACTTTTCCTTGGAAGGCACCAGGGCTGCAGTGTGGGTTGTTTTATTTATCGTAGTTGCTGCTGAGGTTTGCTCATAAAACAGCTTGTGTGCATTTCACACAGGGAATGGATTTTAAAATGAGTGCTATGAAAGGGCCTGAATTAGGCTCCCCTTCAATAACAGTTATAAATTCTAACAGCTGCTGCATTTACAGCTTTAAGGCGTGTTAGGGTAAAAAAAAAAAAAAAAAAAAAAAAAAAA
>JAVLVB010001034.1:1688367-1700777 GCA_032876305.1 Orestias chungarensis | reverse complement strand
CAGGACTCTGAGAACCTCAGGTAGTGGCCTCCTGCTGATGCCCAGAGTCAGGACCAAACAAGGGGAGGCTTCATTCCAGTTTTATGCTCCTAAAATCTGGAACAGTCTTCCTGAAGAGGTTAGACAGGCTTCAACTCTGCTGTTGTTTAAATCCAGGCTGAAAACAGCCTTATTTAACTGTGCATATAGCAACTGAGTATTATTACTATTATTATTATTTCATTTTTTTTTTTTCTTTTAAATTCAAAACTGATTTTATTGTTTCATTTTCTGATCTTTTTTCTTATGTAAAGCACTTTGAATTGTCTTGTACACGAAAATGTGCTATACAAATAAACTTGCCTTGCCTTGCCTTGCCACATGTCGGCGAATGCATTCAGGCTTTTCTGAGTACCAGTGATTGAAGCATCAAACAGCATTTTGTAGAAGGAAGTCCAAGTCACGGACATCACCATGAAGGTTATTTTTCTCAGTTGTAGTTATAGGTTTTCCTATAATGTCATGATGGTACGATCTCACAGTTGTTTTTTTTCAATGTCAGCCATTGGTTTTGATTTTGGTGTACCAGAAACTTGTAACATGGGAGATACTCACAGACCTAGGATTTTGTTCATTATAAACCTTGCAGCATTTGTTTTATGTGTAGTGTTTAGTGTTTCTTACCCTCTAACAGGTCTTCTCCAAAAGTGCACAAATATAAGCTCCCTGCATCAAAGCATCAGTTTCGAGCATCTCATGTTTTCCTCTTTCAAGATTTTCAAGATTATGATCCCTTTAGCATGATGCTGTCTGCTGCTGTCTCCATGTTTTCATGGAGGTGTGTTTGTACCAATGTGTAGTTTTCTATTAACCTACCATCTTACCAGAGCAAGAAATGTTGGTGGTAATGGGACAAAATCATCACCATCATTTCTTGCCTTAAAGTAAGTGTTGTTGTTTGTCTTTTTAACATATTTCTCTTTTCTTTTGCATTGTGCAGGTATTGTAGAATATACTTTCTTATTCATTAAATACCAATCAATTGTGAGGTGCAACTGCTTGTACTAAATGTGTGGTTAGTCTTACTCTGCATGCAGTTTCTCTAAGGAAAAACAGATAAAAGCAAAAACCAGCCTAATTAACAGGCTCAAAGAAGCATTCTGTCACATTTTCCAGGAAGCTTAGAAGCCTCCGAGGCTAATTGCATCTCTGTCGTAGCTCAAGCTGTCACAAAATTAAAACGGTGGTTTTATCCATTGCTTTAAATTAAAGTTCTAAATACCTTGTCAGAATTGGAAGAAATGCTCTGAATAAATTCGATTTCTCTCAATTTTCTGTCAAAAACCTCTCCAAATCTGCTGATCAATGTTCAAAGGCAGCCTGTTGTTGGTGTACTTGGAGTCCCTTGTGGTGATTTAACACTTCACAGCTACATATTACACCTAGCCTCTAAATTCCTAATCTTCATTCTGAGGAGAGTGGATCCAGACATAGACAGGATTAACCGCCCTGAACAAAGCGAATACTCCACAAAAAAGCTCTGAAGAAGCCTTTCATGGTGTTTTCTCTTTTCGATCCACCTCTCAGGCATCCTTGAAAGTGTTTGGATATATTTCCACAGCCGTTTTAGCCATTAGAGTTTTAGCATCTACATCAAACCTGTAGAAAGCCGCCATCTAACCCTAATAAGACCCACTAAATTAACTAATGAGTAAACACTAACTTCCACAGACGAACAGACTCTTGTACGAACATGTGTATCAGCAAGACAGCCCCTATTATGGTGTTCGGGAATTTCGCAAACCTGTGAAGTTTTACACTTTTACAAAACTTTTTGTTTTTAGTTCCTTCGCGTCCATTTGGTCCGTTTAAGTCGTCTGCCATGGTAAAAAAGTGTGACTTTGCTTTTTCAGCTGTTTAACATCTAACTTATATCAAAGTATTTTTTGCTTTACTTGAGAAAAAAAAACATTTTGCAAAAGGTATTACATGTTAAAATGTACTTTATTAGAATTTTATGGGGGAAAGTAGAAGGGCGTGATCCAGAATTAGTCATTTTAAGAACTGTTTTAATTGCAGCTGCCAGTCTTTTTAATGGCTCACGAGGACTTTCATATAAAAAGGAAATAAAACATTTGCCTAGGCGTCCTTACAACAGAGCTTAAGTTCTATATTGAACAGAAAATGACTGTCAACAGCTGTTTTAAGTCTTTCAACCGATAGATTCAGGTCCGGACTTTGACAGGGCTATTCTAACATATAAACAAGATTTGATCTGAACCATTTCTATTGTAAAGTGCTGAGGATTGTTCTCAGGGATTTGTCTTGAACTCAATTCATCTTCCGACCTCCCTCAACATGATGCTAATGCTGCTTATATGCTTTAAGGTTGGGTTGACGTGCACACAAATTCTTTTGCACATAGGTCAGAAATAATCAACGTTGGGTTGGTCCAATGTTTCAATGTTTCTTACTGAATGTAAACTGGATTTATATTGGTATTATTCAACAATGGCTTTCTTTAAGCACTCTTCTATGAAGACCAGATTTATGAAGTTCATGACTGAACGTTTTCCTGGTGAATGATGCTTCACCTGAGCTGTGAATCGTTGCAGCTCCTACGAAGTTTGCATATTCTTTTGGCTGCTACTCTGATTATTGCCTATGCCTGTCGGTTTAGACGGATAGTCATGTCTTGGTAGTTTAACAGTTGTCTCATACTTTGATCATTGGCATGAGGGATCTAGAGGTTAAAATCTTTAGTACTGCTTTAATAACAGAAAAAAGAACATTATTGGTTTGTTTCTAGGTCTTTTAGAGGTTGATTGTTTTACTAACTGTTTGTAACAAACCTTCATAGAGTCACTGTTTTTAGTTTTAGAGTAGTATGACAATAGGTTGACTCTACTACATTTACATTTACATTTATGCATTTAGCAGACGCTTCTATCCAAAGCGACTTACAAAAAGAGGGTTTAACATTGAACTACAATGCAATTTACCTGCATTATGCTAGGGGAGGATTTAACATTAATGACTAATAACTATTTAGCACTGCTGAATTTTATCTGGAGAAATCGGTGTAGTGGTGGGGCTTCAGAAGTTGAAGACTAAAAAAATATGAAATGTATAAATTATTTAGCAAAACATTGTGATTTATTTTAACATCTTCTTTGGGTTGAATTTGTGATGTGGTCCGTTTATTATCAAAATCTAGATTCCCTCCTTTTGACTTTTCCCTCATGGTTCTAACTCTGTTTCATCAAACTAATCGGTCATTTTGTCATCACGTGCTTTCTGTCAGGAAACCATAAAAGGCTTTTTCTCAGTTGTCAGACAGAGCTGTGTATGCTAAGGCTCACACGGAGAACAAACAGGCTTCCCTGTCATTACCTCAGACGTGTTACGTGATGTTCCCCTCCTGATGTAAACAGGGGAGTGTCTGTGTTTGAGTGCTAAAAAACTCTCTGCATCTGCTTGAGAAGGGCAGATGTTGTCTGGGCTACAGACATTCATTAAAATCAACAGACACATCATTTTGTCTTTTACTGAAAAAAACTACAAAAAAAGAAATTAACATTGCAATGGAGACACCATACAATACATTCAAACTGTGCACAAACACACATGGATGCTTCCTGTCATTTAATCATACTTCGATGCTGTTCTTCAGCTTCTTATTCAGCTCAACTGTCTGACTAATCAGCAAAAACACTGAATTGTAGCCGTGCTGCAATCTAGACATGTAGAAATTAATGGAAAAATAAACAGAAGACGCATTGCACATGCTTGAAGCACAGATGCAAAGCAATATTTAATGACCCAATATCAAATGCATGAACCCATATCTGCCTTGTCAGCATGTATCATATGCCTTACCGGCAGGCAATGGTTGCTAGTATAGAGGAATACATATGAATCATGGTTAATTGAATAAGCTTAAGCATATGTAAACAGTTTGTTAACCTGAAAACAGAGAAATATTTATTTGAATCTTTACAAACTGACAGGAGGCATGAATGGAAGGTATACCTGAATCATCATGGATTGGAATAATTGAGATGGTAAGAATACTACATGAAGAATCTCCTCTTTATCCTCGGCTGTGGAACCTTTATTAGTGTTTTCCTCCGAAGTAAGAAAGCTATTTTATATTTAATATGGGAATGTCCAGAACACCGTCTAAAATTATTTCTGTTACTTTTGTGGCTTGTTCTCATCATTGGACCTTGTAAGACAGGGAGGAGGGAGGACTTTGTCCAAAGCCATTCTTTTTCATATTCTCTTGCTCTTGGCTCTTGCTGTAACAAGATCTTGGGGTCTAGAAGGTAGGGATTTTGCACTTGTGGGTGGCAAATTTGAAGTTCCACTCTATCCACCTTAGGTGTTGTTTAGTTGGGCAAGACAATGCTTTCACCTAGCCTGCTCCTGGTGGTTAGAGGGCCTGGTGGCAATGACTGTAATAACCTCACTTCTGTTAGTCTGTTCCAAGGCAGTATTGGATACAGTAGCTTACCATCATCAGGCTGTAAACGATTGAATAACTGCATGCAGTGTAAAGCCCTTTGGGGTCCCCTGACTTGAAAAACCGCTCTGCAAATAAAGTCCATTTACCATCTCTACCATACACCCTCTGATGCACTGTGGAAACAGGTTGGACAACACAGGTAGTGTGCTTTTGAAATTCTCCATTAAAAAACGTTGGGATCTGCCATGCATGCAGATCGTAAATTCACTTGTATTGCCTACCTAACCACTGTTGTAGACCATGTACAGCCTTTAGCAAGTAAATGTATTACCAGAAGTTTTGTGGTCTCACCTGAAATCGCTAAGGAATGGTTTGAGGACAAAAAACAACATGTTAGAGTGTTAAATCTTCCTCCAAATGTTTCCATTTAACAGAGGACATTTAGTATCTGCTTTACAAAGTATTCCACCACATACAGTTTACATCCCACATCTAACAGGACAAGAAAAATCTACTAACACCTTAGGCACAGATACCACAGGCCAACTGGTCTGGGCTTTTGCAGTAAAAGCTTGGCATACACTATGCGCTTGGTAGAGAATAAACTGTGTTACGTAATCAGCATCTATCAAACCACTACATCCCACAAAGTGGAAGTACGTTAACATATGGGTACCCTGCCAGGTTGATGACGTTAAATGAACTTACCGCTTTATAAAGTTTTTTGTGTAAAGCTTTTATTATCATGTTTTTTTTTTTTGTTATTGTTTTTGTTATACTAAACTCTAAGCAATCTAATCCAAGCTGAGTGGCTGTTTAGAATTTATCCGCTTATATCGGGGTTGTTGTTGCTCCTGTACAAAGAGATCAGGATAAGCCCTTAAAACAAACCCAAAGACACAATAAGTTTTTTTTTTCTTGCTATTGTGTTTTAACACATCTAAGTAGGTTTCACTTCACTGCACATGAACATATCAGGCACTGTTTACTGTCAATCTCACGGGCTCTATTTGCTTACAATGCTTCAGTTGATACATATGTTTAAAACTTTTATTACAATTTGCTTCAGGTTCGTGTCAATTTCGAGGGACACACAGAAAGAACTGAAACAAAAAAAAGGGAATTATCATAAGAACATTTATGAATAGAAAAATAGGGGGAAACGAATACAGTGGAGAGAGAAAAATATAGATACAGTATGTATATAAACTACTGCTGTCCAGATAGGCATGTGCTGGTGCTTTTCCTCTAATGAATTAAACATTAGGATCTGCAATACTTTACATGTGAACACTGAAGACCCTGCAGAGTAACCTTCCTGTATCTCAGTGAGCCGCTGCTTTACTGCTATTTGACGGACACTTTTCATAATGCCGCTAAGCAGAGTGTCGTGCTGAGCCAGTGGTTTCAAAGAGGCAGTCTGAATTTCTGTCTCCGGTCATTACTATTGTGAGAGTACAGGGAAAAGGAGTTCAAGTCTTGCCAGGTACCACCTTAAGGGTTCCAAATGGGAGGCTAAGGATAAATAAGTAATCTCCCTACACACACATATCTAACTTCCTCTCAGGACTTTTGTTTACTAGCCTCTTTTGTGTCAGCTTCCCACATTTAGATTCAAAAGAGTCAAATAAAATAAGCTAAAGGATTTTATTAGAAAGAAATGAGACAGCAACAGGGAATAAAAAAACAAAAAACAAAACACGTTTTCTAAAACTTTATATCCTCCTGACTAAAACACTGCAGTTTAATCCCTCCAGCCATGTAATATTGAATGTTCTGATTGAATATTGGTTAACTGGTCCAGGAGAGCAACCCTATCTTTATCAACAATCTCTAGGATATAGTAGGGAATGGCAATACAAGCCATAAAGGGTTGGATAGTCTGACAGGGTCTACTCTCAAAAACCTCTAAAGGGAGACACCCAGCAGAAATGCTGCTCAAGATGTGTGAACCACCTTAACTGACTACTTTCCATTCAGCGCATTATCTTTACACTTGGCTTTCACCAGACAGTGAAGCTTCTCATCTTATGTCAACTAAGTCACCTTATGAAGGACTCAACTAAAATCCATTTAAATCAAGGATTTCATTATTGCGCGTTTCTCCCAACAAGACTGCAATGCATAGATACATAACTTCCTCCATCCTCCGATCAGTATGACTCCTCAGAATCAGAAGACTTTATCTGGAGTCCCAGTTTGCCTTCTAGTCCATGGGTGCAATCTACCTCATCTTTATCTTTTAAAGACCCAAGGATACAGACTAACAAAAGTTTATTCTCATTCCTGCTTTATCACACGCTACTGTCAAATGTTGCAATTGACACTCAACGGTTCACGAGGTTCTAATTTAGGTAGCTTCTACTCCACTAGTCTATGAGTAATTGTACACACACATAGTTGCTAAAAATTGGTATACCTAGCAGATTCCAAACTGCACATGATTGACTCAATGAACTGGCTTGACTTTGTGGCAAAAATATGTTGGAAATCACTAGTAGGTGTAAACCCAATTCCACTTATGTGGCTCTAGTGATAATATGATGATTTGCTAGGATCAGTCAAATGTTCTCAACTAAAAAATACCGGACTACTATCCGATGGTGGCAACTCTTTGACAACCATGTTGGGACTGTAGAGCAAAGCCAACATCTAAAGATGCAACAGTTACGGGTCCATCTATTGCGTTTTTCTTAGCACAAGTAATCCATATGGATTGTGGCCAAAACACAGAGATGATAGAAACCTACAGCTGGGATGAACTTCATCCCAACGTTTTCTGCTCTTAGAATTAGAGCCAGTAAAAAGAATCCTTCATCGCCAGGGTGGGTCCAAGAGTCAACTGAGGGTGATCTAGATTCCATTGTAATAATTTTACAATCCAATCTAATAGGAATGAGTTTCACAGGCAGACTTAAAACTTGGTCGAGTAATTGAATATATTTTATAGCTTGCAAATGTCTTGGAAGCATACAATATGAGCTAATGAATATCTGGAAAACACTAGAGGGACAAACAATCTCTTGGGTCTATTTCAGTTTAACATTTAGCTTTGAACTCAGAAACATAGTATTCTTTTGACATTTATGTTATTTGTTTTGTGAGTTTAAAAAATGTTTTAGTCTTTTAGAATATCTGAGGCTACCCTTCAACAGCCACACGGTGGCCTAATTATAAATCCAGTTTACAGAGAACTATTTACTATGGTCCAATGCAGAAGGTCAAAGATTTCTGTACTACTTTTTACCTCACAAATGAGCTTTTCTAAAACTGAGGACAAATACTTCCAATAAAAACAAAGCAACTTTAATAACCAAAAATGCAAATACAATTACGGCTATTTGTATAGTGCCACATTTTCTTTGCCTCTTAGACTTTGGGATTTTAAACTTTATCAAAACAGCCCTTCAGACCCTCTTTAATGTGTATCAGAATAAATTCCCCCAAACGTCTTTGATGTTACCTTGATACTATTTGCCAGATAACATCATTATCAAGTTCTTGGCAGGAAATATCTTGAGTGTCTTGATTATGTGCTGATATTCTGAGCTGTCTGTATGCTCCATAATCATATCAACATTTGTGCTTTAGATTAACTTTATTAGGAAATTAATTTATGTCCTGATTATAGGCCTCGTGGTTCATCCCTGTCAGACTATACAGAATAATACAGAATAGCATATTTCTGTTGATTGTTGTTGTGTTTTTTTTAAAGGAAGAAGGGGTTCTGCTCCCAATTGTGAAACAAATGAGCCCCTTATGGGTGTGACGGATTCATTAGTCATAAAAAACAACAAGATAAATCATCTACAGCAACAATAAGTAATGTGGCTTTTTTTTTACCCTCAATCTGCGGAAATATGTTACCTTCTTTAAAAGCAGTCCAGTTCAAATGTGAAAGGTTTTACCAAGCAAATAAAAAATCTAACTACTGATTTATTTCAATATACTGCTGTACCAAAAATCAACAAATAGGTTTCGTTATCCCTTGACTGAGAGTAATTATTCATAAAAAAATGTTTGTGGGCTTGCTTGCATTGTTTATGGATTTTTTTTTGTCTGCTTCGGCTAATTTTTCTTACAGACTCGGGGCAGCTAAGCTGAAATCCTCCATGTATATACTACATCTTTTGGAGAACTATTGATTAGGGAGAGCATTGCGGCTGAAACACGGAATCGATTTTGTCCTCCAAAAAGCAGGCATTGAAGTATGAGCTAAAAGAATAATAATAATACTAAAAACACATTAAATGATTCATCTCGAAAATATAGTCTGCTTTTGCTTTTCAGCCAGTGCTATTTCAAATTTGAGCATTGGAGGGTGTCCAGATACAGGGAAAATCAAACAAGTTTGTATCTGATGGCTGGCCTAAAGAACTGAGAACCACTTTCTTAATTGAAACAACTGAAAAACAAGAAATAGCTACATAATAAAATACATTTTTACAAAATCTTAAATTAAGTGATCCAGGCTTAAATACATATGGTTTGGTCAAACAAGAATATCCAGTATTCAAATGTGAAAAAAACGAACATGTAAATAACTAAAGCAACCGCAACGAAACAAAAGTGTAATCCATTGAAATTGTTACAAAACAAGCACGCATTTCTGTACATGTATTATCAGACTGCTATGTGACAGAAAAAGAGGTGTGTATTTGTGACGTGGAAATTATTATTATTATTATTATTTGTTTTTTTGTTTTTTTTCCTGGAAATAACAATCTCAGATGTCTGCTGTAGGTCTATGTGCAGGCTGGTGTGTGTGTTTGTCTTTCTCACCTTCCTTTACTTTAGCAGGCAGGTGTGCTTCCACAGCTGCAGCTCATCAAACCTAATCAGGAGGAGGATAAACAGGAGCCGTCTACTCGAGGCAGAGTCCAGACCGTTTGCGCTCATGTATGGTGATCAGGCCCATCTTTCATTTGTGTTTACCGCACGTGGAAGTTCTGGCATCTGCGTAGCTTCTTTTTATTACATGAAATCTGGTCCACACATTGTCCACACTCAGTTCCTCTCAATAGTCTTCCTGTAAATCTCCTTATTTGAATACTGGTTGACTTCCTGTTATGAAATGTTTAATTCCACCATGACACAATTTCTCCAATGCTTATAATTAGCCTTTTTAAAAATGTGATAAAGTCCATTGCTAGGACTAAGAAATACAATGTTGGTGGCATGGAAGTAGATTCAAATACCCAGGAAACAAGTATTTAATATCTAGTAGCATGAAATATCCAAATAAAACATTTGAAAAGTGTCTAATATGATTTCACTAATTTATCGTGATGCCATGGCGTGTACGCTCTATTCCAATTGGCGGCAAAACATGTTGCTTGTCAACCTCCATTCAATGCCATCATTTGGAGCATTGTGTCTTTAGGACCAGTGTTGGAACAATGCAACTGTAATCGATCACAAGCTAGGAAATCATCAATCGGTTGTCCTCTGGCTGATGAGAATTGTATCAACAAATCTAAAAAACAAAACTGGTGTATGGCCCCATGGAAGGTCATGGGATGATAATTATTGTTTAGCTTCAGGTTTTAGATTTTTTAAAATTTCTTATAGAAATTCTTCTTGAAGACAACAAAGATTGTTTTTCTTGTTATTATATTTCAAATTAGTTATTTGAAGGAACACTTACTTTTGGCTTTGCTCCGAATTCGTGCAGTGCTGCTTACAGTCCTTTTTTACTTGCTGACATTGAAATATATATATAAATAAAACTTGGAAATGATTAGGCATTTTGTTAATTGCGCCAAAGTTAAGCCCTCCTGTCAAAATAAAAATTCATAAAAAAATGACATCTTTTAAATGTTGTTTTGCTATAAACATAGCGCTTGTATAAACGGTCGGTCAGGGAGTTCAGTTATCTTGCTTCTGTGTTTGCATTTTTTCCCCTCAGCCTTTGAAGTGGGTAATGTGCTTTTGGTTGAGGCCCAAAGCCTTGATGGTAATTACTTTGTTCTTTCTCTGACTCATAATTTCATGCCTCCGGGGGGCCATTACAGAATCCTCTACATCTAATTCTGCTGAATTAAAGGAAGGGAGGGGCACGGTGCTGGAAGCTCTACAGCTTCCACTTAATGTCAAGAGGAGGTAGAAATGAAATATTTCTTTTAGATGGCTTCATAAGAAGAAATATTTTTTTGTTTCTTTTTATTGCAAGTGCTGCTGTACTGTAAAAGCAGAAAGGAGCATTAGTACTAGATTTTGAGTGTTATTCCAAAAAGAGTTTAGTTTGTTCAAACATCTGATTTCATAATTTAAGAATAGAAAACCATGAAATGTATAAACAGACAAACATTTAATGTAGAGTCATAAAAAATCAAATCCTCGTTCATCTAAATAAAGCTCAAGGTGAAAATGTTTGTTATTCAGCATGTTATGTTATTAAACTTTGAGCATTTTTTTGCATACCTTTAACAGTGTATCAGCACAAAATAATGAACTTTATGGAGCTCATCAGTCATTTATGAATATGCTTTGGGCAATACAAAGCTCAGGTCTGATACTACATCAGTGTCGTGTACAGTACAAGCAGCCAAAGGACCAAGCATTTTTTCATCAGTATTAGATCATCTTTGTTAGCATTTTGATCGTGACTCAACTAACTGACTCACAGGTCCCACTTTTAAAACTGCCGTTACAATTTTTATTGAAAGAGGTTGATAATTTTTCTCTACAGGACTTAATGTCGGACAGGCTTCTGTTTCTTAAGACACAGTGGACCTTTAAATACTCTATGTAAAAACACAAATTTTTTTTCATCACTGTCTGACATTTAATCACAAAAACCATCCCTTGTTAAAATGGATTAGAATTACAGAAATTATTGCTGTTTGCTAAAAGCCGGAAACTGGAAAGAATTTTTATCTTTAATTATAAAGGTGTTTAAATTATATCCTGTATATGGTTTTACAGTAGAAAACTATTTACATTTGGTATTATAATTACTATGAAAGATGACATATTTATTCAGTATTTTTCAAAGTGTCAAAACCACCAAAAACATCAATATTGTGATGGAAAAAATCTTTACATTGTTAGGTAAAATCTATCTATCCATTCATCCATTGAGTTTAATTGCCAGACTCTGCTGGAAAAAGTAGTTATTTTTTCTTTAGCACCTGAAATATTCTTATCAAGTTTAGTTTGGGTAGTCTTATGGGATGCAACAGCATACAAGGTAGACTCCCCATCTAACCAAGATAAATAAGTATTACCACTGAGATTATGAAAGCAAAGCTTAATAAAACTATTTTTTGTCAGATATTTTTTACCAGTCAAGACTTATGCATTATTTTGCTTTACAGTGCCCCGCAGGAGCCAACAAAGTAAATAATAGAATAAAAAAATCAATCAGCAAACCATGGCGTGTCTTCTGCACCGCTACCCGTATAGAAATATTATTGTAGTCGTAGTAAAGAGTAAAAGTGGTTCTTTATTAAAGCTTGTTTTTCATTTTAATTTTTACAATAAATAGTTTGGTCATTTATTTTTGCACAATTTTTTCATGTAATCTATTGTAATATATTTTAATCAGTGAATTATAAATAAAATTTCTCAGACAACAAGCACAATCAACTAAGTTAGCATGGAAGCAAAAATTATATTAATTATGTCTTTTACTAAAGTTAAGCATTCATCCCAGGTCCTCAATCAAAACATATACAGCAACATATTTTCCTTTTTAT
Source organism: Orestias chungarensis (assembly GCA_032876305.1). Classification (NCBI taxonomy): domain Eukaryota; kingdom Metazoa; phylum Chordata; class Actinopteri; order Cyprinodontiformes; family Cyprinodontidae; genus Orestias; species Orestias chungarensis. The sequence goes on along the minus strand of JAVLVB010001034.1, from coordinate 1,688,630 downwards.
AATAGGTATTTTTACTTCTGTTAAGGTTTTTGTATGTTATAAAACACTGCAGACACACTTTCATGTTATGTATTCGAATTTGGTCAGTAGCCTATATGCATTTAATGATGCGTTAGCAATCTTGTTTCCCTTCAAAATGTATAATTATAAATTCCCCTGCTGCCTAAAAATGGTTTGATAAAGTGAAAACTCAGTGAAGTAATCAGTAATTGGTTCGTTACGAAAAGCTAGCCTCCTCCTCTCAGTGCCAGGTCTCCCACTAA
>JAVLVB010001034.1:1656939-1688267 GCA_032876305.1 Orestias chungarensis | reverse complement strand
GTGTGTGTGTGTGTGTGTGTGTGTGTGTGTGTGTGTGTGTGTGTGTGTGTGTGTGTGTGTGTGTGTGTGTGTGTGTGTGTGTGTGTGTGTGTTTGAGAGCGGGTGGGTTCGTGTTGTGAGGGTAGTTACTGCAGGCTGGAAACGATCTGTGGGGGTTTGCGATGTTGACACTGGACTGGTAGATCTCAGGAGGTTGGCTTCTTGAAAAGTAGCTCTTGGGGACAAAAAAGTTTGCGCACCCCTGCTCTAAAACAACTAGATTAACTGAGATAGTGAATTGTGCTCAAGAATGAATAATACAAAATGAATGAAAAAACAAACAAATGTCAATCAGTTGTACTTCAAAGTGATCTAGCTGCCTTAGAACCAAAATGTCAACACAAAGAAACAAAACAAAAAAGTGAATAAATAAAAATATATATAATAAGTAAATGATCTAATACCCTCCCTACACCCTCCCTTCCCTAACTCCTGACTGCTAACTTAAGTATCCTCAAGATATGTGAGTAAAGGCTGCCATATTGTCCAAAATCATTCATATTACCACTGATGGTATTTTTCAAGGTGAAGTGTGTTAGTAAGTTCTGTGAGCCACATCTTCTTTATGCTTAATAAAACTTTACATGATCATTATAACTTAGAAACTATAAGATTAAGTAGAATTTCATGTTTTTCTTGATTCGTCCTCGAGTTTAAAGCCAAAAAATGGGTTGAAGTTAACTTCCTGTGAGATTGTGTTCCAGATGCTGAGACCATCTTTTTCTGCACGCAGACATGCTACATCACAGTGTCTGTACAGGAATCCTTAGGAGACAAACCAGATACTATGTAAGTCATTTGCAATTCTCAGTGGCAAAAACAACCGTACAAAAACCCATAAAAGATGAAGTTTTTCGACAAATCTTATTACAGAAGGTTTTTACCAAAATTTGTATCCGAACACTAAGGTTGCAAATTAATACTCTTTAAACCAAACAGAATCAGCCTGAAAATGTTTCCCTAATTTCTAACTTTTATTATATTTGCATAAATCATTCTATCCAGTTCAGCATAATTTATTATGTATGCGTGGTTCAACAGGAGACAGATTAGATCCAAATATGAATTATTTCACTGTATAATCAGTTTTTTTAGATGTCCCCAAGATCCCCTCTCTAACAATGTGCCGCATGACTCAGAATGACTCATTCGCAGACTGCTTCACTGGCCGGATTTTCTGAGGAGATATCAAGTCTCTTGAATACTGTATCGACCAGGTCTGTCTGCTTTCAGTTCAGCACAAACAAAAGAGAAAATGCAGTATAACCTCAAACGCCCCAGAACGTTCTGGTTCAGCTTAGGGATTTCTTATTTCAACTTGTTCAGACTTGATGTACCCGGTGGCATTCTTGTTAGATGACTTCAAGGTAGATGAACGTGTGGGGGGGGGGGGTTGATTCTGTCTTTGGGTTTTACAAATGACTCAATCTGAGGAGAGGCGTTTCTACTTATACATCCTCATCTTTCTGTTACATCAGACACCTGCAATTACGTATACTGAATGTGTGAATTTGCTTTTGTGTAACTATCACTTTTATCGTTCATCTTAAAACATGGCTTGACAAGTCATCTACTCACTGCAACATGTGTATTGCAATATGACGGGCGGCAGTGAAAGATGTTTACAAATGTTTCATTTCACACATCGCCTAACAGACTACATGTGAGGATTTCTTTTTTTCTTCTTTTTGCAGGGTGTTCAAGAACTTTTGTTTTTCTTTATTGTATTTTTTTCTTCAGTTCAGAGGCAAAGATTTAGCCAATGGGGGACTTACAGGGAGCACAAAAAAACAATAACGAAATCTGCACAAGGACTAACTGCAGTTGGCTCTTTGGGCCCTAATTGGAACAAGCTTGACTCTTTTACATTAGGAAATGCTCAAATTTGTCTTGTTAGGGGTACTTTTGCTTTCCCTTCATTGACATGTCATACTTTTTTAGGATGCCAACCTTCTCTGAATATCTAATTAGCCTGACCAGTAAGTCTAAAGGATGGCTAAAGTTATAACTTGAAAAGCAGGCGTTTTTATTTTATTTTATTTTTTATAGAATTTGACAAATCAGCTTCGTGCATAAAGTTTGGCTAGCTCCCCTTCAGTATCTTCGCTATTAACAACAACTGTGTGTTTTTGAGTGATTAACTGTGTGTCTGCTGGAGTGGAAGTGTGAAGCAAAGGGAGGGAGTTGCCTTTGAATTCCTCTGAGGCAAATGAAGAGGGGAATTCAGGAGAGCGGAAAAAAAAGATGTAATCCCTGAAACACGCGAGCGCCTGACATAAACAAACACGCTCTGTGAATTTCAAAGGGACGTCTCCTCAACGGGAATCCTCTCATGCGGAGATGGGAGATGAAGAATCAAAACTCTGTGCAGAGAGGTATGAAGATATGCTGTGAGCCCACATACACACATGCAGCGCCAGTGCAAAGGTCCTTTTATTTTTCAAATCTTATCTGGCTCAGATTTAGTTTGTTTACCTGTAATTTTTCCTGTCACCAGCCAACACACGTTATCCTGGCGGATTCCAATGTAGGAATGGAAATAACTGTTTTGGGAATTTACACACACTTTACCGATAAGCTCAATCAACATGTCTTGTCTTGCAGTTGGAAAACAATTTTTCTTTAGTCAAAGCAAGTTCAAATACACAATCATCAATAAATGTTGCTATCCCTTATCTAGAATGATCATAATTTAGCTGTATACAGTAAATGAATGAAAAATACTTCTAAATCCTAGAATCATTTTCTAAGTTAATAAGATAAGATCAGCAAACCTTACCTACTCAAAGCAAGAAATTATGATTGTGGCGCACGGATACAGAAAACCCAAAAATGATGTCCTTAGAAAATTTGAGGATTATATGAGACCAACAAGAAGAATGTTTTAAACAGAAATGTCAAGTGTGTTTAATCCTATTCTTTGAGCCTCGTTTTTGGATGAATGTCTGCATCAGTTCTGTCAGATATGTAGCTTAGCCTCTGGCACTGCAGAGGTCTGATGAAAGCTCAGGTTCTTAACGCGTTATTGATCTCATGGTCATGTTATTTTATTTTAAGGCCTACGATCTTTTGTCAAAGCTGTCATCAGACGCATAACGCCTGTGCAGTGTGTGCGTCCTCCTTGGTACATAAATGAAGTGTTGTTTATGTCTGACAGAACTTTTATTCTGACCTATTCGTGTTTGTCTGATTTTTGTAAACTATTATATCATGGCTGGTATGATGAAAACCCGACTGAGGGATTTGTACAACACCAATAGCATGAAATGCTCTAACATTTCCTTTATACATGGTTGCTTACTTCACAAATCACCACTGATTGTGGAACCTTGATCTTAAAATGAAAAGCTTTCAGCCCAAAGGAGGACGTTTGTCTGATTTGTGTGTTTGTAGAAGCTCTTAATACTCTGACTTATCAGCCTCAGGTCACTTTTTGTGAAGCTCCCTACAATTTCTGAATAAACATTGTTTGACAATCGTCTCAAGCCTGCAGTAATCTCTATTGCACCTGTTCCAGACACACTTTTTTGTCCACTCAACTCGTGTTTTTTAGCAATCTGTGAACAATGAGCTTCTGTAGTAAAACGTGTTGTTTATTTACATCCTTTCGAAGTATGTCAGTGACCGTCTTTTGGACATATGCCTAGAAAATATATACTTTCTGGAAACTTTGTAGGTATTTCATAACGAACTGATTTTGATTTGATGCCATGTCTTTCCTATATTGTGTAATTTTAAGATTGCGTTTGACACATGTGAACCTTATTGACAGTTACCAGACAGGATATGGACAGGAAAGGAAGGATGGGACACATGCAAAGGACTTAATGTTGGGAATCTAACCTGCAACAATCTTTCCATTATAAAGCTTTCTTGGCAAAGCAGTGAAAATGTTGTAAATGCCTAGGGCTGTTTTTTGCAAGGTAAAAGCTTCCAATCAATACTCAAAGGTCTGATGGCACCATCAGCATCAGAAAAATGTGAATTGATTGGGCGGGAGGATTAAAGGTATTCAAAAAGAATCGGAAGAATCATTTTTAATTGTTATAGGAAATGCTATCACAGCTATGATACAAGGTATTACCGATTTAAATGTATAATGTAAAGAAACTGTTTCATTTGTTCATAGGAACTGAATTTCTTCTTTAAATGCGACAATATCTCTCTACTAACCTAATTTTTGTAATGTCCGACACATGGGTAAAGCCTGTGTTCATGCTTTAGCTCAGAGAATCGGACAGGACGTTTGTTCAGCACAACCACCATTAACCAGTAGAGGAAGTCAGTTGTTTGCCTGCGATTACATTCACATGCATCCAAAGGACACATGGGTATGTTATTTAACTATCAATTTTCTTTAGCAGCAGTTATGTTCCAATACATAATCTTAACGATTAGTTTAAAATGCTACAAGCTTTCAGGTAAATTCAAATCGAGTCTGTACATAGCTTTGTAAAGCTCTGGCATGTCAAACATAGAAGAATAAAATACAACACATTAAAACAAACCATTTCCTAAACCCACCCAAGGTGTTTTATTGACTTCTACAAAATTTATAACTGTGTAAATATCACAGCTTCTCTTAACTTCTAGTGTTCAATAGTTACTAAATAAATACATGCATACAGTTTACTGTCAAGAGGATACAATAAACTCCTCCTCAAACCTCCTTCAAGGCAGAGATTTACTGATTTTAGAATTCATCCCTGAGCTTTCACAGTTTACTTCACTACTTTTCTATTATTTACAGAAAGGTGTGCATTAGAAATAAGAATGGGGTGTCGAGTGTGGACTCCAAAGAGCTAAGCACCAAACACTCAAACAGTGGGGGTACTTTCATGTCTTCATAACATCAACAGTGCATGCTGGTGCTTTGAAACCCATTCAGCAGAGCGGCTCAGAGCCAGCCTCTTTAAAATAACACACACTTGTAATGGTTTCACTGGTTAGATTTTCAAAGAGCTTAGCAACAGAATTGTTGTAACACTTACAACACAATTACCTTTTTAAGGCGAATATGATTAAACAGTATTTTGAAGTCCCTGTCTTCTTGATTATTCATGTAACTTATTAACTTCAGAGTTACTGGAAAAACAATGGATGTAATGACTATTAATGACCTAAACGTGTACTTTAATTAAACGTTATGTTTGGAATTCGCTGAGTTGGTTTTGTCTTGGTCTTTCTTAGAATGATCCATACACCGAATAGAACATGATGTAGTTCAATTACGGTACATAAAATTGTGTGGTTTAGTTCCACAGACAGATTTGAACCATAAAAGGTACAGTGGACCACCAGTGATCTACCATTCAGCATTTTGGAATTTTTCCATGAAACCTGACAAATTTGTTGTAAATTAAACGCTGCTTTGGAAGCTGAAATACTTTGGTGTATTGCTACTTGACACAATACTGGCTATCATTGTCCTCACAACTGAAGGCTACACTCCCAAGAGCAACCATAAAAAAACTATAGATATTATTCCCTGCAGTAATGCTAACATAGTTTACACTGTGCATATTAATTTACATTAAGGTAAATCAGATTTTTTTGAACTATTAAAATAGGCACTTATTTGTTATTTAAAGGGAGTCCTCATGGCTTAAAGTAAATGGAAATAAAAATGTAGAGATTTGAAAATTAGAATGTAACCTAAAACCATCAAAATGTAATTATAATACACAAATATGTTATGTCAAGGGCTATACAGTCATGGGGACCTTTTCTGACTTAACAGTAACACTCTAGAGATTGTTACAGTCCTGTATCTAAGCACATGAAAAGTTGAGTTGATGGAAAACTGAGCGCAGAAATTTTTGGGGACTTTCCTGAGGTATTAACTGGAGCTGGAGAGAATGCTTCTTGAGAAATCCCAAACGGACAGTCATCAGAAGGATTTTAGTTGGGCTAAGAAGGCAAACTGAACTACTGCCAGGTGGTCTGGGGTCTTCTATTCTATAGAATATTATAAAAAGAAAAAGATTTGAACAAACTATTCTCTTTGCAGTGATCAAACACCCTACACTTATCTAAAGATGATCCACATCGACAAAGAAAACCTGTGAAACTCCTATCAACCCCTGCGGGAGATTTTTTATAAAGAGAAAAAGTCTGAGAAAATGTCTGTAGCTAGTGACCAAACAGAGCTTAAGGGAATCCTGGATGGACCATCAGACAGTAGACATGTGGAATGTTTTCATTATAGTATATTCCACATGTTGTGAGACACATTACAAGAAAGTCTGAAAGTATGGCTGGTTATATGGGCTGTTTTTGGTGTGTTTTGCTGCTTTAGGAAAATATAATTCAAGAGTTTTTGGACAGAATCCTAACGTTTCCTTCAGAAAAAAAACCCATATAGTCTTGTCTGAATGCATATATTCCAAAAAGGAGCATTAATGTTTTTCTCCCCACAAAACTTTCTTCTGGCTACATATTTCCATATACTTTGTCACAGGCATCACATCATTATATCAAAACATAACTTACGCAGGGATTGAGATATTGGTATTCATAAGCAGGCCTTTAGCGGGTTGATGATAGAAAATTCTAATAAAGATGGCTGAAAAGTCATTACTCAGCCATCGTTAGGCTATTAATCTCTATAATTTTAATTGTGGGGGAATGGTGATAATGAGATTGATATTACTGCAAAGCAGAGAGTGGAAAATTCCTGACCCTCCTTTTTTGAGAGCTAAAATAAAAGCAGAGCTAAAATGTCAGTGTAATTGAAATAGATAACGACAAATCTGGCATACGGGTGTAACGGCTCACATCTTACGAGGAGTAATTAAGAAACAGAGTAGAATGTAAATCTTTGAGAGCAAAAGTACCCCTAACGCTCATAAAGGTTTAATTATCTTTCCATAACAATATATGCACTTATTGCCATATTTCTTATTGTATGCTGTTCTTTAATGACCAGTATGAAAAAAATATTGGCCAGTAGACTTTGCAGGTATTTTCCTGAAATGTTTGGAACATACTATATAAATGTATATATATATATATATTTATATATATATATATATATATATATATATGGATTTAAATAAACATATTCATTTCTCTGTCTGAAAATTTTATATACTCTTCTTCACACGAATTTATGCAAGCTTTAAAGGGTGAGAGATCATCAGAGAACATCCTCTGAGTTTTAAGTGGCCTTGTTGTCACAGGCTTATTTTGTACATAGATGATCTGTCTGGAAGAGGAGACGCAAACAATTGTTTTCCCCATAAAGGAACTATGCCTGTAACAGATCTTTCTATTTGCCTGCAGCTCAACCACCGGCTGCACTGAACGTCTTTATCCCGCTGGCTGCGTAAAACACAGTACACTATCTTTCACCTTGGATAAAAAGAAAACTATGGTCTGCTGTTTCTGATTCTTATGACCACTTCGTATATAAAAAAAAAAAAAAGACTAGCCACTTAAAATGTCAAATTGTTTTGCAGAAATGAATCTACGCTGTATTTCTTGGCACACCACCTGCGATCAACAGTGAAGACGCTCTGATTACAATATACAGCCTGATTCTGCAACATTTGTTTTTGGTGGTGTTTTTAACATTGTAGCAAAGGTTATTTAAGTGTGTGATCTAAATAAAGTGTTTAAAATACGGCTCAATATGACTGTTTGTGCTTCCATAAACTGTAGCACGCTGCCATCTTGGTCGCTAATCCCTCCATTCAATGAATCACTGAATCACTGATGCATTGCTAACACAACATTAGGAATCAATTGCGCAATATGTTATTGATTTTAAATTCAGCAAATAGTGTTTTGAAAAAAATAAAAATAAACCAATGCTTTATTGCCTCATTGCAGTTCTTAAAAAATGGTTACATACATACATCTAATCTGTGCTGCGGTATAACTGCATTGTGTTATTGCTTATTGGCTTTATTTTTATTCCTATTTGATTTCATGTTGCTATATTTTTCTGTAGCCCATCAGTTTTTTTATTCTTTTCATTCTTTGCTAATAGTTTAATTAACAGGCATTATGCATTCTGATATGTAAGCGAATTTCCATTTGTGTTAACCATATGTGTATGTAAGCTTGCTATCTTAGTAACAAGATTTTCATCAATCACAAGCTGTAGTGAGCAGATTCACTCCAGGCACTATAACTGAGAAAGACTAGAGAAAGACTAAAATAATTAGTTCCGGATAATAGAGTAATTGTGTGACTTTTATCGGGTTTTTTCTTTATCATTTGTAGTTTAAACTCATCTTACTTTCTGATAGATGTTCATATTTTCCATTTAGTAAGTTTTACCTTGAATAGAGCTTTGACATTTCTAGACAAATGACGGTATACTTCCCCACACTCTCAGAAACTCCAAGTCAGTTTAATTTTGATCCATGGCAGTTGTAGGGCCTTTCTCCCACACACTTGTAAGCCTCGACAGGAGGCATTGTGATGATGTGAATAGTGACAGACAGTAGGGGCCTTGTTTTCCTTTAGAGCGATTGCAAAGCAGCTCGGTCCTCTCTGGATCTGGCTCAGGGTGAAGAAGGGCAGACACCCAGTTGGAGATGTCAAGCCCTAAAACATGAGGGAGTCAAACTGCGATTAAAAGGGGAAGCTGAAGGACTTTAATCCCGGTAGCAAATATCCTTATATAAATGGAACGCAATGGTGGAGTCAACGTGAATAAGAAGGGAATAAAACAAAATAGGCATTGTGGAGAGTTATCCATGGTTTGTTAGATACGATATGATAGTAAATAAATGTCAAAAATCATTTTAAAAGCTAGATTCTAATGCCCTACTTTGGCATCAAATAGGAAGTTTTTTTTTTTCTTCAACCTAAAGAGGTTTGAAAGAAACAACATAACAAGTTTTTTTTTATTTTAAAAGTGATACAGCTCTAAAGAAAGAGTGTGATAAAAACAAACATATTTTAGGCCAAGTTTTATTCAGATGAAAGATCCACCAAATCCAAGTTCTCGCATAGGAATAAACGTGCTTGTGTTTCCAGAGACGAATAAGAATGAGGTTGAGATGAGCACAAGACTTGGATGCTAATTTTTAGTCAACCAGTTTTTGTAAAGTGTTAATGTGCCAATCCGACTTGTCTGTTAAAACTGTAACATTAGAATTTTTTTAGTAATCTTGTCTTTTAACCAGAAATGCTTATTAATTGTTTATATTAGCAGTGGTGACATGTAAACCCATACAGTAATTTTTTTAAGTCTGAATGATGATAAAGCGGAGAGTATTTAGCTTCCTAAAATAGTAATTGCCAGATATAGGATTACTGAAACCCAAGGATTTCCAAAGAATGCCAACATTTTCCAATCCAGAATGTTACCAGACAGCTAGAGGTTGAAAGCTCAAAATCAAAGGAGATGTTGCTATTTTCCTTTTAGCTTTTCTCTTGTCTAGTGAAAGTCTCACTCTCTTGGGCAAAATTTTCCTTTAAACTTTTCTTGATGCATTTCTGCAAGGTGCTTTTTTTTACCCATTATAGCAAATGATGAACACACACTATCTTAAACACATGCCATTGCATTTATTAAAAATTTTCATTTGAACACTGTAATGCCAAATAATATAGTTTCATTAACAATACATATATTCAAACAAGCAAGCATTGTTTGTATTATAAACACAGACACGTTGAGATATACTACAAGTTAAAATACGAACTTAAAGAAGTTTCTCAGTTACTTACGTGATAACACAAAACAATTCTTGCAATCTCGAAGAGGATATAGAAAATGTGCATCCCCTCTGTAGGGTTCAGGAAGACACATGTTTTTTGTTTATGTCTTGCAGGTTGTGAAATCCACCTGTCCTTGAACACTGACCCAGTGTCCTGGGATGTGAATTGACCATTTCTCAAGGCACGGACAGCTGAGGAGGTGTGTGGGGGGGGGGGGTGCACAAATCTCTGCCTACATGAGAAGACAGCTGCTCTTTCCCTCCGTTCTACCCTCTAACAGTGGATACTTGTCCAGAGCCTGCTTTGCGTAAATGTCGGCACTCGTGTAACTACCTCATGCTCACCTCACACCTCTGGAGATTTTTCTAGTTTACTCTGTTTGCTCTGTTGCCTGTAAGGAGAGCGTACGTTTATTCCTTGTACATTTGCAGCTCTCCTTTATTTGCTACCCCTCTACTTGCTGTAGGAATGCCGTGCAGTTTAAGATGTTAACACCGCAGACTCAGAACTGCAAACATTGTAGACAACTTGTCAAGTGCCTTGCAAAGTGTTATTGTCCTTTTGAACTTTTTCGAATTTGCCGCGGTACAACAATCGTCAGTGGTTTGGGGGGAGGTTTACAGGCTACCAAATGTTTGTGAGTATTTGTAAAGTCAAATCAAACATGTTTTTCAAATTTGTGTGGTTTTCACAAGTTAAGCCACCTTTGCTGTGATACCACAAAATAAAATCCACCACAACCAATATATAGTGAGCAACCTTTTGGCTAATAACAAACGTTTTGGCTTACATGTGAATTTTTATGGGTAGAGAAACACTAACAGTCGTAACACCTTCCTCACTACGAGACATATTGATGACAGCTGCAGTTAAGATTTATACCCCGAACCTGGGCTATAAATGCAAATTGGGGCCACATTTGTATTAATCATACAGCCCATTTAGCACAGCAAAAAGTCAACAAACCCCACAGTTGTCATCTACCTATTATAAAACTGAACGATTGTTTTCTCTGTTGATGTGAGAAAGTTTGACACTACACTCCTATCAATCATTCATCCCATACGACTTGCAGTCGACTCACTGCGAATTGTGGTCCTTGTCCTGTAAGTAGTGTGTTGCTGGTTTGAATCTCTGCCTAATCTGTCTCGGAAGTTGGTCCATGACGCCTCGCTCCTGTCACTCTTACCGCACTGCTACTGTAGCTAACCATCACCAGTGTGTGAATGGGTGAATGACTGAATGTAGTGTGAATGTAGACACGCTTGCTAAACGGCTATACAAGCACGGGACATTTACCATTTACAAAAAGTGAGAAAATGGAGCTGGAAGAAGTTCAAAACACAGCCAGAACACTGCAAAGAACAAAACAAAACAAAAAAATTTGAGGACTCGTATGGTTTTCTACCAAAAAAAGTGTACTTAACATCTAGGTTTAGTTAATTAATCTAATTAAAATTTATTAGCCTGATTGGATTCAGACATAATGTCTATCGGCTTTGGTCCAATTGGGTTGTTCTTTTTTTTTTTTTATTCTTTGAAAAAATATAGCACTTTATTCAACAAATTCCTCTCTATTTGTGATTTCAACAGACAACAACAGACATTCACACAAGCAAAATTTTTTAGACTATTACGCCACTTCCGGTTTATTACATGTCCCGTGAGCGAGCAACAAACAGGTGACAAATTTCAATGAATAATTCAAAGAGTTCGAACTGCTGCGTGGCTCCTGTAAACTGATAACACGTTCCTAACAACTGACAAGCTGTTCCTTTCAAAGAAAAGTCGTTTAAAATAATTCAAGCCAACTGTATTTTTTTTCTTTACCTCAAATTGTAAAAACGCAAACAAAACAATGTAAATATGTAATCAACTTTTTCTTTTGTTTTATCCCTTAAACATTTATCATTTCTAACAGGCACATATATTTTACTTAAATGTGGAAAACTGACCTGAATACTAAACAAATGCAGAACAGCCTGGCCAAAATGGCTGAAAAAGTGCAGCAGACAGACAGTACCCTGTGTAGCAGGTTTTTTATTTACAAACAATAAAGTTGTAAAAAATATTTACAAAAATTGACTTACAATTTAAATTGGCAAAATAAACATAACCATATTTGAACCAATCGAACTTAACATCCAGTGCACCCAGCTACACTGACCTAATCCTCCTTGTTCACTTGAACTACCATAAAGATCTGCTTTAATAGCTACATGCCATTCAAACAAAGTCAGTTCTAATGGAATATTCAATTTTACAGGGTTAAGATTATTAATTTACATTTTTACTATAAGAAATTTAAACTAAAAACAAACAATCAACACGGACAAAAGCTTAACTTAATTTTTGTATTATTATTTAGTTATTTAATCGGATTGAGTATTAGTATTTTTGGATTCTGAGATAATATCTATATGCCTTGGTCCAGTTGGGTTGTTCAATGTAAACTAGTGGCAGAATCATTCTATGGGGATGCTGTTCTTTTGTAGGTAATGAGAACATGGTCCAATTTGATAGAAATACAAGGAAAGTAAACCAGAAATAATTCCTTTTTTTGGCAGGTACATGTTTGAGACATAAAAGCAATTTCTATTCTCATGTTAGAATGGTCCTGCCAAAATGTAGCTAGCTAAATTCAATTAATAAATATGAAAAAAAATAAAATTTCTGCTTAAAGACATTATGCACTGGGCACTGAACGGTTAAACTTAAGACATTATCGGAAAAAAAGCTAAAAGATTCAGGTTCAAGGTGTACATAGCAAGTTCACCTCTGTAGATGCGGTTGTGGATGTGACAGTCTAACCTCGCTGTCAGGAATGCACCTTGTGCATATTTTTGTTTCAAAGGAAAATTATCTGCTGGGTGAAAATAAGCACCTTGGACATGGTTGAACTTGCACTCAGAAGCCTGACTCCATATCGAGTCCAGTTGAGGAATGCAGAGGAATGCGGTGAGGCCACTAGAAGTAGGTTAGACACCCACATCAAGAAATGAGGGATGGGCTGGTTGCGGGAGCTTGCCACGATGAAGGGCGAGGCCGCAGGAGGATGAGTACATCTCTGCTGGCAAAATCACCAGTTTCAAAGGTCAGAGGACAGAGCAGAGAGGTTTATTAATAATAAACCTGTACAGTGGTTTGAGGACATGATGGAATTTATCCCACAAGACATGCTCTGTCAAAAAGGAAAGGAGGAGAAGGAAAAGGGAGAGCAGAATATGTAAAAAAAAACTCAAACTATTGCAGTAGCAAGTCAGTGTGCTGGGAGGCTATAGAAGGGAGATAATCTGGAGATTAAGCTAGAATTGTCACATATTAAACTACAGTATCTGTATGTATGTGTGCATATATATATATATATATATATATATATATATATATTATAGGCTAATCATCCTTATATTAAAGTTTTTCGTATTTCAAAATGATTACAACTTTGATGATAGATTTCATTAAATAAAAATAGTTTTGATGATAATCCATACTGACTGAAAACAGAAAGGTTTACTTAGATTACAGAGAAAAAAAACATGTGTTTTTATATTAGTGTAAATAAAGATCTGGTTTTAGCACAACACCATCTAGTAGATATTGTAAATGGAACAATGGGCTGTGATGACTAGAAGACAAGAATCAGAGGTTCGCTAACGTTTTCTTAAATGCTGTGCAGCCCAAAATACTCCACACCCAGTCAATGACAATACACCTGCCATACTTTAGACACAGGGTGGTTATAAAATGAATGAACACAAACAAAATGCAATAAAATGCAAATCCTTTGTAAAACTACAGTAAGTTGTCATTTATCAGTGTGTATTTCTTTAGATGAAGGTAGAATAAACGTTTTAAAAGTGCCCACCATTTTTGTGATGGATGATCTTGTTTACTCTCGGTAAATGTGGTTTGTTGTCTCAGGATGTGCCTTTGTGTGCTAAAGATCTGTGACCTGTCTGGTGAGAACTCCAACTGGTCTATCCAGGTTTGCAGAGGGAAGTCGGCTCATGTGAATTCTGGTTTCGCCATCTCCCAGGCTAAATTTATCGTTGTTTTATTTTTCCTTCCTCTACCCAAAGGCATTGGCTATTATCGATGTATGTGAATAAAAACAAAACAAAAAACACCTCATCATTAATGTTGGATGATTTATTGCATTCTACACATTCCGGAGTCTTTTGCTTGGTTTCTTCATGAACTCTCCCTACACTCTCTTACGCTGCACCAGTCATCCTCTTACACTTAAGCGGAGAATGTAAACGATCGCCCCCGAGGGTCAAAAATAAAGGTCGGCAATTTTCATCTGATGTTCAATATGCAAATATCACAGTCCTGCAGCCAGCAGGCACAAAACAAAGCAACCCAGATTCTTCATTTTATTATAATTGGAATAATTTTAAAGAATAGATCATTTTGCATATCAGAGGTATAAATTAATAAAGCAAGTGTAATTATAAAAGATTTTTCTGTATCTGAATAATAATAATTAGAAATGATGTCAAATATCTTTAAGTGGTAGTTTTAGGAATAGGTTCCCTCATCAGATATGGTACCGCATAATCCAAAGTACCAATAACATGGCCTTGACTACACATCATCCTGCTTCATTTTGACTATAAGAGGAGGTACGCTAGGACCCTGTTTGTAGACTTTCAACTTGGCCTTCAACACCATCAGCATCGTCTACCAGGACCTCGCCTAGATCACAGTCGCTAGCCTTCACCTGTCAGCGCATCACTAGCTTTCTGACCGGCTGACAGCGGCGAGTAAGGCGGTGGAGGATCCTCTTCCACACAAGAACCGCATCTAATCCTTAAAATCTGCCAATTTAAAATTTGAAATAACAAACCATGATCCCGTGCCAGTTTTTGTGTTTTGGTAGGCTATTAAACCCACATATAAAGAAACAAACAACAAATGGCTACATGGGCTGTATGCTCAGCATTTCTTGTTGACAGAGTTCCATGGAAAATGTCTGCAAGGTTTTCTCAGTAACAGAGCAAGAACAGATGCCAGGTTTCTGCTGGTCATCAAGATTTTCTTGTCAGTTCACTCAGGTGACTTGCAAAGTATATAAAGGTTTAGATTATCATCCTCATCAAAGTCACTAAACTCAAACGCAATATTATTACACTCTTAAGGCCATTTTTTGTTTAGTCAAGAGTTAATAATGATTAGTAGAAGTAAGCTTGATGCAACCACTGTATTAATGGCGATGTCCAATATTATTATTCCATCTTAAAAAGCCTTTTATTTTAGTATTTTTATGATTTTAAGACAACAGTGGCCTTTATTTATATATTCACATGGAAACTGGATGGGAAGAAAATGGGAAAGACATGCAGCAAATGTCTTGAAGTCAAATTCAATGCAGTCGGTTGTGTTGAGGACTAACAGCCTTAGTTTATGGACCACCTACTCCACTTCTATGCTACGTAGTTCCCAAGGCACAGCATGTTGCATGTTATATAAGTCTACAACTAGACTTCTTTTGGCAGTCTAGCAACAAATACTTCATCCAGTGTTTTTCATTTTCAAGCTTATGGACTTCTGAAAAAAGATAAGATAATCCTTTATTAGTCCCACAGTAGGTAAATTATCAGGGTCAAAAGGATAGCGACAGTTGTTATACACAGTAAGTTATGCAAACTAAAACTGCACAACTTTTTGTATTCTTAAATATGTAGGATTTAAATTCGTTTTTACTTCCAATGTTTTTGTTTTTTTGCCAGTTTTTCAAAGCTGCATGAGAATAATACTAAATAAATCTTTTCCTTAGGATGCTGAGAAGTTTACACTGTTTAGTTTCCTTCTCGTATTACTCAAGTTTTTTTTATATCAGCATCTTCTTGCCCACAAACCTTTACCTTCTGTCCTGCTGTAGGATGCTGCAGGCCAGAAATCAACATAATTTAATTTAGAGCCTTGTTAAATGATTTATTATTTTTGCATTTACCCGAACATCAGCATATTTTCTGATTATCTCTGGAGGTGAAATGCAAATGATTTGCGTCACAAAGGATCTTCCCTGTCTTTCCACTTTATCATCAAAACTGCAGACATTAACAAGCGCTGATTTCAAATTATTCGCATTAAAACCAAAAATGTGGGACGCGGATGGGTTTGAAGAACGAGAACTGCTCTTGGAAACATGGCTCCAGAGTTAAGCTTGAGGCTTGGGAAAAGTCTCCCACATTTGGTCCTGAAAATCCCACTGGATAAACCAAAAAATTTAATGGGTGGTTTTACTGAACCAAGACAGAAACGGTTCATTCCTGAAACCTCTTTTTTCTCTTACTCTTATTGTGCTGCTCTGATATTGCTTAAAGAGAATAAAAAGGCATTTTGTCCTGTTTTGTGACCTTCTCTGTCCAGTGGTTTATAACCCACACTTAAGAATGGATGGGATAGAAGAAGAAAAAGGTGAGAATGATGGTTCAAGGTGAAATGAGCAGTTTGTGTGACGTTAGCTGGTCAAACATCAATAGGAGAAGAAGTTATCGTTTTTCACATTTTGTTACCTCTCAGACAGATATTTGTGTAGTTTGATGGCGATTGTATGTAATAGGTGCACAATAACAAATCCATTATTGTAAAGTGAAACTAAAATAACCCACTGTTTAAAAAATAAATACAAAAAGCGTGTAAAATGTGTTCATCTTAAGGAACAGTGAAGTAGTTGGTTGAACTTTGCTTCATATATAGTTGTAGGTGTTTTACCAACATGCACATCTGTAAACTGACATATTTCCACATTGTTTTCTACACAGGAGCTCAAGCTTAGTGAGATTTGATAAAGAGACTATGAAAAGCAATGTTCTTGAAGTGTCCAGATCTTCTGCCTGCTCCTTTAATTAACGTCCCCCCAACTAGGACAGTCAGTATAGATAGACAGCAATTTCTTGGTGGATTTGCAGCTGTTCCATAGTCTTTCCATCATAAGAATATGGTTACAAGAGTAGGTGAGATTTTAAAAGGTAGAGATAATTCTTACATACCCTAGTAGTAAAAACACTAGAAAAGCAGAGTCACAGAGAGGTATTCTAACAAAAATGGGAAAGCACTGAAACCAAACAAGGGAAGACCAAAGAAAAATATCGTTGGAAAGACTAATAATAAAATGTACCCACAGTGCAGTTGTTGATGTAGAAGAGGCTGATCTTTGTATTCGCTATCCACCCCCACACTCCTGGGCAGGTGGCTTGTACAATAAGACCCGCTGAGTGAGATACTTATTTGAGATTAATAGTCGCGATAAGACTGTAATCAGAGAGCCGGCGAGCGAGCAGGCCAAAGCAAGACGAGAAACAGGGAGCAGGTTTCAGATGGTAACCCACCTGGCCACCTGCCAGCAAGATGTCAGCAGCCTCTAGATTACCGGCTATATATTACTTCGGCCTATTAAAACATTACGCTCACTGACTGATGCTGACAGCCTAAACAGACAGTGGTGACTCTATGGGCGAATGCGCCTGTCTTATTTAAGTCTCGGTTGGCTCCCAATCCCAGTTTCGTTGCCAAAATCTTGCAAACAACTAATCTGGGAAGATCTTGTGGGTTAGCGAGACAAATCATATAAAAATACAACACAGCCAGAGCACGCCTTTAAGCCCCCCAAAGCCAAGGATATAAATTTTCCACTTGCCATTAACAGCTTAAATCTCAGAGGACACTTGCACACCAATGACTTGTGAATGTCCTTTTATCATAAGCTCCGGTAACGCATCCATATCTACTACTGACCTTCATTTGATCAAACCCCCTTTCCACAATTCACATTTGAACTTGAAAGCTCTGTTGGCCAGATCAGTAAATAATTACACGCCGCCAGGCAGGCAACATGATAATTGAATGTACAGCTAGCTGGGATCTAGTGATGGACAGATTCCCATTAGCCAAATCCACTTCATTACAGTTTTCCCCGAGGGTAAGTTATGTTCAAACACAACCTAATCCACCTTCAGAGTTTGCCGATGCTCCTGCTCACAAAGTGGACAGACAGAATGACAGCAGCAGCCGGAATGGGCCAGTGAAGCCTGCAGCGTTGTCGCAATCATTTCCTTTTCACATCGTCTTTGATCATGTAGACGCCGCCTACATCAGGTGTATTGCTCTGTGAATTATAAGCAAGCACTTTGAGGACTCCCAGTTTGTTGCTGTTTGATGAAATGGTTCTGTTTTACCTCATGACCTCCTCTTAGGAGCACGCACTGTAGCCGAATGACCCTCCTCAGGGCTAGAAATAAGTGCAACATGTATAATAAATGGTCGTGTCTTTTCAGCTGTGAAGGGCATCTCTTTTGCTGATCTGTTGTAATTAAATCCTGGAGCCTGTCAAGTACCATGGGTGTATTGGAACCAACACAGAAATTTGATTAGTAAATTTTGTCCTTTATGTAGATGAAAACCTGACCTTACCAAAAATTACATAAACTCTTGTCTAAAAGTCGATTAGAGTAAAGCCGTCCGTATTGATTGGAAACTGAAATCCTAGTATGAATTAGTAAAACTGCAAATTGAAAAAGTAGAAAGTTGGCTACAGAAATAGAACAGCGCTGTTTAGTCCTTTCAGCTTTCATGGCTCTGTCTGTCATGCAGACATGACAGATGTTCAAAAGATTTTTGTTTCCCTAAATCATTTTTAAATGTGCTGCTCTAAAGCTTTGCATGTAAAGCTTCTGTAGAAAGAGAGGCAAATTGTTAACCCTCACTTATTTCTAACTTATCGGAATAAATTCCCTAAAAAAACGACATTAATTGGTCATTTCCCTTTAGTGTCAAATTATGGGGGAAAAAACGCTTTTATAATGTAATAGCCCAGAATGACTTTAGCGATACAAATGATCTTCTAACTTCCTAAGATTTTTCAATAATGATTAAAAAGAGCCTAGACGTAGAAGTAGGTAGTTTAAAACATTGTACCAACAAGCACGAGAGGGAAGTTATCAGTTACACTTTTGGATTTTTATGGTAAAATCCTTGCACTGTGCATGAAAATTGAAATTAGGATCGATACAAGAAGCAGAAATTCCCTATGTCCAGGAATAGCTTTAAATCATGCAGTTTTACCATCTATCAAGGATCCAAATATATGTCATGTTTTAACAGAGGGAATTTCAAAAACACTTTGCATGCAAAAAATGATTTCTGCACATTTGGGAAACACAAATTACCAATCCGGAAAAGTTCAAAGGTATCTGCTCTGTTATGTTAAAACAGGCACTAGTTTTTTGTTCTTAGAGTTGGCATGATCGAATGCTGTTTACACAGAGATGATCAGGGCCAATAATGGCCTACTGATCTAGCTAGAAAAGAAACAGCACCTGTACGTTTTGTTTTTCCATTTATTTATATATAATTAGTAACTCTAACTTTGGCTTGAACGTTTGATGCTTCGGTGAAATGTACAGTAGTCTAGTTCACAGCTGGTGTTGATGAACCTCCTCCTCAGTTCTTCTGTTTCTGCCTTTTCCATCAGTACCAGTCGTCATTTATAGTGAAGGTTCTCACTATTCTCTATTTAAGGCAGCAACCTTTCTCATGCAGTCACCTTGCTTTCTGCCCCGAGTGTCAAAGCCCTTTAGACACGGTTGTGGGCCGGTCTCCATGTGTAGAATAGGCAGATTGGCTGTGTTTATGTTTACATGTGTGGGCGTGTGTAGGAAAATGTATGCATTTCCAGGCAGCATTTGAGACTGACATCCGAGACTGTATGCAAATACTACCAGTAAAATAGTCAACTGCTTTCTTATGGTTTCTTTGGGTTTATGCTGATTCGAATTCCCGGAGTTGCAGCAACATTACCAGAGCAAAATGTGCAAGTAAATTATTAACTCAGTTGTTAAAGTTAAGTATTTCATTGAAAGGGGGTGGGTTGTTTTGTCCGTTACCACAGGAACTGGATGCAGTATTGAGGAGTCCTTGGGTAATCGCATGTACATGTCAGACAACTCCCGCAGACTCTCTTATGCATCCTGTGGGACTCCTTCATATTTATTTAATCAGGTCTAGTATTGCAGTTGTATCTTTCCTTGAATTGTGTGCAACGGTATACATCTGCCCTGTGTAACCTCAGCGGGAACCCACACAAGTGTTTAGCGGCGTGCAAACTAGTGAATTTACAAAGCAAGAACAGATGCATTTGCTTGTGCGTGTCAGCCGAATATAAGGATTTAATGGAAGATTTGAAACTTAAAGGGACATAAAGTTTCCCTCTTGCTTGAAATGTTATTTTTTTATTGTTCTGATATTTTGACATGGTAAAGTATTCTGATGGAGTAAAACTTTACAGAAGAAAAATTATCCATTTAAACAGAATTTAAAAAATGCAAATGTTTTTATACCTTTAGTCAAAAACTTAAAACTATTATTCATTTATGCTAAAAATGCTTGAATACTACTGTGAAACTCATATTAAATTTGGTTATTTGTGAAAACTTTATAGAAATACGGAAGGACATCCCAGGTCATTGCATTGAAAATCAATATGGCTCCTGAAATCACAATTAAATCGAGCTCTTGTGGTTCATTAAAAAGTGTTAGAAAAACTGGCAGTGTCATGTCAGAAATATTTTATAACCAGACTTACATAATGTTGGCAGACCTGAAGAAAAATATTGAATGTCACCTGAATTCAACATTGCTGAGGTGTAATCAGAATACGATGTCAATGTTAATTTATTTTCAAAATTCGTTTTAGAAACAAAAACAGAAAAGTATAGATTCTTTTCTACACACAGCCATATATTTCAATCATTTATTTCTGTTGAAGTTGGAGGCTAACCCCTTATGAAAACCCTATCATTTGTAAGAAAGACTAACAATGCATCAACCGATTAGAAAACTTGTTTCGTTATACGCTACACACTGATGGTGAATTTATAAGAACATGACATTGCACAAGAAGGGGGAGAAAAAAAACAGTCATTCCTAATAAAGTTTCCCTAAAAGTAAGTTTAAAACAGGGAATTTGAATAAAAAGGAAAATCCATAAAACAGGTGTGAAACCAATTGGGATAATTGCAAACCAAAGCCAGTTTAAGAGTTTAGGACAGATCTATAAAGTATTTAAACTACACATACAACATTCCATGTACTGATCCACATGTTTCAGGCCATTCTGAGTACAACCATCTACCAGGAGATTTATTTAATTTAACACACTTTTAAAGAACTACCACTGCCTGCTTCAATTGTACCACAGCATGATTCAATGGCAAGCAACATTTAATGAGAGTGACATTGTTTTATTTGTCCAATTGCTGCATTTTACAGAGATAACTTCTGTTGCCTACCATGATGATCCATTTACACAGAAATTATGCCAAAGTTTGTCTTTGATCTGTGACCATTGCAGAATAGTGATGCTCTTTCTTTCAGGTTGTCACGTTGACTCAGGTGAACCTGGGAAGAAAGGGTGCTGAACAAAAATCTCAAAAGAAAACTGAATTCCAAACATAGCTTAGTCATGAGTGTGAGTCACCACAATAGGTGCGCGGAAGCAGAAAGCCACGTCTAAATCCTTGCACACCAACTCGTCTTCCCTCACGACACGCAGTAAAAAGAAGCACGCTGCAAAGATATTAGCCTTTGAGCCCTGGCGTGGGAAAGTCCCTCGGCCAGAATCTTCTATATCATGTTACCTTTAACGATGAAAAAAAGCAACATAAACACTAAGACTCTGTCCGGCACAGTCATAGATAGAAGTGTTGGTGCATTTTGTGGCAGAGCTGTATTTATTCTAAGCATGTTTATTTCTACTCCGGCTGGGCTCATTGGCACCTCCAATTCATGGCTCCAGTTGTGTTACTTTCAAGCCAGCAAACAAAAGTCATAACCTCTGTCCCATTCTGTAAGATCAACACTCAATGTACAAGCCGCTCATTTAAATCTTGACATGCAGGCTAGGGGCTGCTACTCACTACAATGTCTTTCTGCCACAAACCCAGCGGTTGCATTAGAGTCCAGTAGAGCATTTTGGAAAATAGACAATTGGTTAGAAACTGAATTATGCTATTCTGCTTAGCCTCTAGGGAGGATTGCTCATCAGTTGGCTGCTTTGCAGCATCCTGCTTTGCAAGGGTGTCATAGTGACATCAAACACAACACAACAAAGCAGGACCACCAGTCACAACTTTAAAGGGAACATAAAATGCTTTGTTTTCAGTGAATTTGCCAGGTTTTTATGCCTATTAAAGTGTATCACCGTCTGTTTACATAACAACCACACGCTTCAGTGATTTAACAGGGACTTTATGTTATAAACAAACACAACATAGTGTATAACTTTAAAGTGGGAGGAAAATAATCTGCTTTTCAATATTTTGCATGATGTATGCATCACTGTAGAAAGCATCTGTTCTGTTAAAGTTCCAGGAGGCTTTTAATAAACATCAGTATTGTAGCAAACTCATGAAGATAAAAAAAAAACGTACTAAGAATTGGACTTATCTGTCCTAAAGAGGAGTGGAAAGGAGCAAACCAAATTGGCCACCCTGCTAACTCATGACTTATGGTGGTCCATCTAACTTAATAGGCTGGATAACTTGAGAAGCTTCCAGGAGACCCATGGTAACTTGACTAATTGGGGAGATCACTCAACAATCCTGACCACTGGTAAAGAAAGGAAATAAGGTTCCAAACGGGGAGTAAAGCTATGAGTTTTTTATGGCAGCCTGAGTGGCCCAATTTCACCCCACAAGCAGCTGCAGTGTGAACGTCACTATTGTCACTATTTATCCAAAATTTTAGTCACTAACAAAAGATATGTGTCATAACCTTTCACCAGAACAAGCCAGTTATGGTAGATCTGGACATAAAATAATGGCTGAAGCAAGCAGTGGCAGGTTTTTCTTTTTTCTTTTTCTTAGTTTACTTCATCTTATGATCTTGTGACAATACAGTCAGGTCCCATCGTGCAATAAGTGTGGCATCCAGTGTTAATTCCACAAAACATTGCGCCACAGTGTGAAGTCTGTGTTATTTAATTCTCTTTCCTGGGTTTGCTAATATTTCAATAATTGTGCTAATGTACTAATTGGGTCTTGAGCTTGAATGTGCTTGACACTGTTTATGTTCAAATAAATTAAATTTATTTGGAACAGAAAATCTAATTTCATTTCATTTTAACGAATCACTTTTTGTGTGGTACTTTATTTGTTTGTTGTATTTTCTGAAATAGATTACTTTATTATTATTATTATTATCATTATTATTATTAATATCTAAAATAAATTCCTTTTCATTCCTTCAAGAACATTGTTAAAACAGCCTGACTTTTATGTATTACTATAATTGTTACTTTTAACAAATACAGTATGTGAAATATACATCTTTAACTGCTGATCAGTGATTAAAAACTAGTAAGATAGAACCCACAAAATTCTCTAAAAGGCTGTGAGGGGCTAAGCTGGTCAAGTATGAGGACAAAGTAATGGTTTTCGAGAAAAACTAGTTTTATGTCCTTAAAAATAACAAATTTCACACAGTAGTTACAAGGCCGTTAAAAGAGGTGAAATAATGAAACAGAACTCAGGGCCAAAATATTAAGGTTCAATGTAACAAAAACTCAAATTAACTTTTCGAAACAAACAAACAAACTGACTTAAAAACTGGCTGATCAGACTAAATTGACACCAAGGGGGAAAGGGGAAAATTTACCAGCAATTATGACTAATAATTGTAACTAAACCAATCAAATGCCTGATAACTAAACAAAATAACAGTAACAAAAAAATCACAAAAGGATAAAAATTGTAGGTCAAAATTGGAATAAACATTCTATGGTTTTCACCCCATCGTGGAAGTCCAAATGATATCCTCCGATTAGTCAATTTGATTAACTGTCATAATGAGACTTTCTAGCACACTTTCTTCACAGGTTGTCCATGAGGGGACGCCAGAGCATCATCCGGCTGGAGTAGCCCCTCACCTGGGCTCCTCTACAGATGATCTGCATTTGGGCTGATTGGGCTGAGCTGTTTATAAGAAGCAGGGATCCAGCTTCTCGTCGCCTGAGTGTTTGTTACTCCTGGTAACGTTACCTGTTCTCAGCGCCAGTCTCTAGTGTCTTAGTATTTCTTGTAATTTGATGTTTTGTTTCTTTTGTTACTTCGTTTCACCTGTGCCACCAGTAATTCCCTTCTGTGCTCATCTCTTCAGGTTTACCTCACTTGTGCTCACATCTGCTCCGTTCAAGATCTCCTGGATTTCATACCACTCTGGTTCCTGCTCTCAGTGCTCATCTCGATCTGACCGCTCCAGCCATTCACCATCTGCCTCACGCCCCTCTGGACAACAACCGCCTGGACTTAGCTGGAAAGTCTCTCCACTCACCCCTCCCTGGCGTCAACAACAGTAACCTCCGTCTTATATCATCTCCGCACTGGTTTTATCTACTCACCTTCTCCGTCTCACCTCCAGAAGTCTCCGGTTCCCCAAGTCGCTCTCTGTTTCCTGGATCTCCCTTATGTTCCCTGCCGTGATCATTGCTTCCTGCCTCAAGACACATCCACATTAATCAATAAATTTTGTTTTAATTGTACTCCTGAGATTCCTCTGTTTATGTGGGTCAGATACCTGAAAAGTATGACATCAACTTTCTTCAGCCCATTACGAGGTACTCCCCCACAGCACCATCCATAGAAACCACAACAATATTAAGTTTGAAATAATTAAATATACAAAAGTTAACCAATTGTGGGCGCTAAAATTAGAACCAATACATTTTCATTGACAACTGAAAATAAACATAACCCATGATTTTATTGCTGCAGTGAGGCTGATGTGTATAAGAACTCAAAATGAAAAAAAAAAAGTTGGTGTGTGGGGTTACCGACTGTTTGGCTTCATTTACAAATCTTGATGAAAACCACAAGACAGTTCAGCAAGTAATTGATCCAAACTGTATGTAATTGTAATGATATTCTGTAAAGTACATACTGTAAGTAAATAAAGTAGACATATCAGGTTGTTTTAGCCCGTACTAACCATTCTTGTAGAAAAGCAGCCTTGAGGAACACTGGTTTCAACAGTCTTGCGTCCGTGAAAAAGAAACTGTTCAGGTTCTGCTCTGTGTTCATTATTCCCCCAAAGAAGGCTACAGAATACCCGACGGAAAACCAAACATACATCCTGAGCGTTAATGGAATCATTAAGATCAAAGCATGAAGTTTGTGTTGCGGTGGTTCTATCAAGGACTAGTTTTAAGGTTCTTAATTTATAAACATATGCGACCTTAGCCAAATTTGCAAGACAGTCTTTTCGTCTGATAGGTGAAGTCTTCTTCCTAAGTCCAATATTAAATTGGCTGCTTGTCTTAGAAATAAAACCCTTTTATTGCATTTGCAAGTGCTCCCCACTGCAAGTCGGAAAGCCTTGATGGGCTAAAACACTTCAAATTCTTTGAAGTATTTTGGAGAGGGCAATCTACTACATACAGTATTTTAACTCATAGAGGAGAGAAGTACAAAAACATCTGGAATTATTTGCTGTATTTGCAGCCAACACATTTGTGTCAGAAGTTTCTGCAAACCTCTGCAATTAACTGGAGGGGAGATACGGGAATATTCAGACAAGTTCTGATTACATTATGGGTTTTTTTTTTATCTGTGTTGTATGTGCATACAGTAACCAGTCGGTGTGATGGTTCCTATATTTTTGCTGAATGAAGAAAAAGAACCGTGGGTAGGAAGGAGAGACAGATGGGAAATTAAGGACGAAGTAAACTTGGCAGAGATAAATGTGCTACGCCTCAATTTATCTAATTACCTTTGATTTAAAGCGTCCACATGAGTACATAGCTGCAGAGAGAAGAAAGGGAAATTTAATTTGTGTGACTTTGTGTAATAAAAGAAGACAAAAACGTGGAGCATTTCTTGTCATTATGACATCAGTTTATTTCTCTCCCATCCATCCACATTTCTAGTTGAATGCTGCTGCTGGATTCTCCTATAATATTATACTCTGTTTAGTCTCTTTGATATCACGCTCTCCAGAAAAACAAAAGTGGAGGTTTGTCACCAAGTTCAAATGACTTAAAGGTTTTTGAAGTGTGAGAGTGCAACTCAAAAGATTGCTATTTGTATTGTGTCACTCCACAACGTTTGATCTTTGTCTTTTAATTCAGATTCTGAGGCTTTTTTGTCGCACGTTATGAAAAAAAGAACAGTGTCGAACAACGTCTGACGTCTGACGTTTGTATCTGCAAATTAAGAGCCATCTGTCTCATGGAGAAAACACTCTGGAAGAAAACAGTTAAGCTCCAAACTATACATGTAACTAGTAGACTGATCAAATAGAATGTTGAAAAAATATTTTACTTAAAACCTGTCTGGAATTATATAAACATTTTTTAGCCAGAGTTTTGATTTGAATCTCATAGTCTGTGCAGCGGTTAAAACATGACGGCAATGGCAAGGAGGACCTAAAAGCCATATGGAGGATCAAATAATTAATATTTAATATGTTAATGCAAAACATTGTCCAGCCTTCTTTTTTTTTTTTATTGAAAGTTTTAAATATACCAAGATATCAGTTATTTTGCAAATGATTAAAGGGAATAAACTTACTTTATGTTATTATCGTTTTAGTCAATAAACATAATTACAAAAAGAAAAAAAAACAAGAAAAAAATCATGTAAAAAAAGGCCAGTAACGTGTATTGTTTTAGTGCATTAAATGTACATAAACGGATAAGTCTTTAAATGTAAAGGCAATACAGCACAGTCCCAGTTAGAATGCGTATTTGAGCCCCATTTGATTTTATCCAACTGGAAATAATTGGGCCCGAAGTCTTCTATTTTATGAAACCACTTGGGTCCAGCTTTTTTTAAAACCCTGTGAAAGTCCGATCCTGAATCCACACTTAAACCATTTTTTTTACCCACGTGGGTCTAACATGTTTATCCTGAGTGTCACTGATGAATTCAAACCTGCGTCACTAACAAACCACAGACAGTGCACCAAGACAATCCTAGGTAATTATTACAACAATTGTGCTACGGTGAATTAAGATGCCTTTTACTATGTTTTAGACTCACATTTCCTTTCCTCGTAGTTCTGTTTTATTCCTTTAATTGAATGTTGAATGTTTAATTAAAGTTTTTAATTCACTTGTTTTTGCCTGGAGGGAAAAATCTATATTAACCCCTTTGGCACCTGGTAAAATAGCGGTTTGTTTTTTTTCTTTCAGACTTTATATTCCTTAACTCAGTTGATTAAAACTATGTACAAATCATTGTTTTGAACCTATGTTGTGATTTATACATTTTGTAAGGCAACACCTTGGACGTTCATGCAGCAAACGTCTCTTTGATTTATTTCCTGCTGTTAAAAACAATAAACCTGGCGCATTTCAGCTGTTAAACACATCTCCTCTTGACTAACTTTACAAGAAAATCGTTTCCTTCAAAAGCTTTGTATTTTTCTTTGAAATACTAACACTTTTATTGACTGTAATATTCTGGCAGCTATCCTAAACCTCAGGTCTGTTGAACAGCTCAGCTGGTGAGAGTGTTAGTGTCTCTTTCTCTTTGTAGTTACCTCGGCTTCATCAGCATTCTGCCTTCTCTTCTGTCCAGGCAGACCAAAGTTAACGGATTATGTTGGAGCTTATTAGATCGGATCAAATAGGTTGTGTTTTCACATCTCCTTTTGAAGACACGAAGCATCCTCGAATCCGCCGGGACAAATGACTACATTTTATCTTCAGACAACTTCAATAACCTTTGATATCTTGTTTACTTCACAGCACTTGTACTGCCTGTGTGGTTCTCCTCCGACAACCAAGCCTCTATTTTCTGACTTTACTCTTTATTTCACATTTTGTTCTAACAGAAAGCGTCCTCTTGCTTATAGCCAAGCCAACTTCCCATCAATAACAAAGCCTTTTTTTGTGTGCTTCTCCTCTCTCTGCAGCTCTGTTGGTGTATGAATCTCTGGTGGCAAATGGTTTATAGAGCTGCCTTCTACAGGCGAGAGAGATAAGAACTAAATGCATTACCCAGCAGCACCGCGTCCAGTGTTGGGCTCATAAATCACGTCGTCGTTATACTTGAGTGTTGACTTGAGTGTTTTCATGTACTCAATGCCACTGGTGTGTGAGTGAGGTGGGTGAAGGATTCATATGTTTGATAAATTGCCCACATCAAGCTGTTTGTAGATTTTTTTTCACTCACAGTTTTCATTAGAAAACTTTTATTTGTTTTTCTTCTGGAAAGATAGAAACTCACGTCTTAAAGTGGAAAGAAAACCCTAATTGGTGAACAGTTTTCTTTTTCATAAACTGTGTGGACTTCTAGTCCGCAGGATGCATAAGAAAAGGGATCGAAATGTTGTTGACACCCTGAAAGCATTGCTTGAATAGAAAGTAGCACACAGAGAGAAGGACACGACGAGAATGGGAAACAAAAGGGACCTTTTCGAAATTAAAGCAAGCTGGAATCTGATTTATTTTATAACGAACAAACACAAAATACACAGTTCTACTTTTTATGTATTTTATTTTATCTTGTGGTGCCAAGTTTGGATTTTGAAAAACATCAAAATAAAGGAAGCATATTGACTTTAGCCTTGCAATATCTTTTGTTGTTGTTGTTTTTGTTGCTCCGTTTGTTTCCATTCTTACATGCACCATATGGGACAATTAAACTACTTGCAATCCTAAACTCCTTTGTTTTTGACAATTGACAATCGGGATCGAACCTAGTATTTGATTGACTTTTCTCAAACCTCTCCATCGGTAGCTTTAAGTCATGGTTGTCAATGCACCTAACCATCAGTCAGATCCTGAAAAGAAGGAGAGAAAGAGGAGGATAAGGTGACTGGTAAGCAATAAGAGGACAATAATCAGATATGGGGTGCAGCAGGAGAGACGATTACATGAGATAAGGCAGATTCCAACTCACCGCTATAGGGTGCTTGTCACAGTTAAGCAATCAGTTGGAATTTTTCGGATTACTCTACTTTAGGTTAAGAGGTATTATAAAATGCCATGCATTTTGATTTATTATAAACCTAGTTTACTAAAATATATAGTCATAGTTAAAAGACTCTCACAGCTCAAATATCTATTATTTTTTCAATTAACTGGAAATGCTGATGTTACGGAACTGAATTATAGTTACTTTATTGCAACTTTAGAAGACTATGCTCATAAAAAAACAAAGTAAACTAAAAGCTATTTATAGGATGTGCACTGCATGCATAAATTATGTCATTTGTTGTTATTTTTTTAGGTTTTTTTGTAGCTGTCTCACCTTTCCTAAATGATTAAATCTGTATTCACACCTGCCACTTTTTGTCTCCTCTAAAAAGAGCTTTTTTTCCTCAGGTTCAGACATGTTCAGGAATGAATATGTTCAAGCGAATCCTGGTGTGGATTGAACTGCAGTGAGACTCAGTTTTTGAGGTAGTCTGTTTCCTCTTCGGTTCTCTTCTGGTGTGAGTACAGAGCTGCTTCGATCAAAATCAACTACACAAAACATACACCTTTTTTTGTTCTTTACAAGCCTCTGTTGTTGGGCGTCATGGTCACGATTAGTGCTCATTGTTGCTGCTGTCAGCATTTCTTGGCTCAAGGCATCTCATCTAGTTTGGCTTGCAGAGAGCATTTGCCAGAACTATTCCAAAATTAGAAATATGACATGGCTAAAACTGGATTGTATGAGCTTCTCTCAGCCTGATATTGCAGTTGTGGTTAAAGCAAAAATATGCACAACAGTATTACAGCAAAAAAGACTTCCATGTTTGTGCAGTAGTAGCCATGAACGTTACCGGCATACATTTGTTTTTAACTAGCATAGTTCACTTGCAAATATGTGCAATGTAGAAGCAAACTTATAATAAACAAACAAAATAATAATAATATCAATAATAACTCAAGTTTTGGTCCTGAACATACAAGGGCCTTCATGGAGTAAAAAGAACACTGATTTGATATATTTTTTAGAGTTTTTGTTATTTTTCGTCCAATTTGTTTTGTCCAAAACTTGTTAGTTGTCAAACGTATAGTGTAAGAAATGTAGTTTGTCTTTTAAAGTGTTTGGAAATTGGGTGAGCAAATAATATCAAATGTCTCTTTATGAAATAACCTTCAGTGTGTTATCTGACATCTGAGAAATATATGTTCAGACAGAAAGATTTCGGACTGCCCATTGTTCTGGAAAGGCATCCTGGATAAGATTAAACCAAGTTTTTAGGCTTTTCAGGCCAATGCTAATAATAATATGTTCTTGATAACAAGAGCTAATGTCACTTTTTGTGCCTAAATGAGGCAAAGATCATTGGAGGAATATTCACTTGATATGATAGCTCAGTTTACGAAAACACCCGAGACCAAACAGAGGTTTGCAGAATAAAAGGCCAAAGGCAGCAGCAAAGATGGAAAGTGCATCAGGTCGTGAGTTTGATCACCTGCTTTCTTGTTATTTGAAGTGACATTCAAAGATTTGAGCGTGGTAGTTTTGCCTCGAGGGTCAGGCTGTCAAAGCTGGTAGAACACAGGAGGAGACAGAACAGTGAATATAACTTGTGATATATCGCTTCACAATGTGATGCAACTAAACACAAACTAAGACTGAAACCCACATTCTTAAATATGAAAATCTGAATTGCAGCACTCCTTGATAAATGTAGACTGGTCCATTTATCAGGTTTTCAAACAACTTTGTAAAACAAGGCAGACGTGCTATTTTAGTGACTGCTGAAATGATACAGTTCCTGCTAGAGATGCACAGAGAAATCGTCCAGTGACCGGAATTAGCTGATCATAGGCTTGACTGGCTCTGATCAGTGATCAGCCAGTTGGAAACCAAAAAAAAATCAGAGATTGTTTTTCTAAAAACTGAACACAGCCGGCAGCCAATGTCACACTGGCAGCAGCACCCTTTAAAGTGGAAGTTGTTACTGTGGAAAGACGACTATGTTGTTCATTATTAGTTTGGTGTTTAAAAATAAAGATCAATTTTTATTTTTAAAGAAAATGTAGTAAGGATATTTACTACAGTGGCATGCAAGCTGTATGCGTGATATAATAGTACACAGTTACATTCAACCGGCTAACAGCAACTCAATAGGTGTAAAGTTCCCATTTTCTAACGAATTTAAGAGAAAAAAAAGGATACGTTGACCATCTCTTGGAAATCCTACCTTTCAGTTATTGATATTATTCCTCTACAGGAAAACTGTAGCTGTGATCGGTTTTTTTTTTCAATGCTAGCAGCCCATAAAGGTTGTGAAAATATTCTGGGTCTAATGTTTTAGCTTTTGCCAAGAATAGGACTCAGCGGAAATCAAAATGAACTAATCAGAAATAGTAATTGATAAAATTGCTTAAAAGAGAATCTCCAGTCATCTGTGTCCACTGCAGCAGCCAGGCGTGAACCCATATAGTACTAGTAGCATGATTTATTTGGACACTGTTTTAGTACCAAATATAGCTTTGACAAAATACTCATTTGGCAAACTTACCTTAAAAAGCACTAATAATAATAATAATAACACCAATAATGTAGCATACGCTGTGCTGGTACTGTGATCGGCAAGCTACTACTAGTTTATGGTTATTCTCTGAAAGCTCAAGGTCAACTAAGAGCCCAAAAATGTGAATCTGG
>JAVLVB010001034.1:1637338-1656839 GCA_032876305.1 Orestias chungarensis | reverse complement strand
TTTTTTTTTTTTTTTTTTTTTTTTTTTTTTTTTTTTTTTTTTCATGGGTATTTGCTGGTATTTTATAATTATCTTCTTTTAGTGTATACAAATCCGAGCCCATTAGTTCTACATATTTCTCCCCTATTTTTTTTCCAGAGGTTATCTTAGAGAACAAGTGAATGAGTTGTGAACATTCCCCGCAACCTCTGATCTGTGCCAAGTCCAACACGACTCTAGAGACCAGCCGAGACAACATTAGTAATAATTTGGTTTTTGTCGTCCCTGTAAAAACTTTTCGGTGTTGGAAGCTTGACATGACTGGCTAGCCTCACCGCTTCATCACGTTGAATTAAGTCGAATGTCTACACCCAGGCTGCATGCCACAAGAGGTAAGTCTGGGCGGCCTGCCTATGAAAACAACCCCCCCTCACACCCCTCCTTTCAGTTTGTCTAGCATGTTAAGGTGCTCCACAAAGAGAAGAGTGTGTTTACCCTGTGGTTGGAGTTTTCAGAGATAAGGATCTCTGAAAGAGGTTCCCCACTATTTGAATGGTATCAGTTAACCTCTCTCGTGTAGTCGCGTGGAAATTTAAGTGCATAAATGCTCACATGGATTCAGTTTGAATGTGTGTTAACCACGGACCACCATGGGTTGTGCAAACGGCTGTCAGCATGAGATAAATCCATCCGCGATCTCTATCAATGACCCCACCCTGTCTTTAAATCATCATCCCAATCATTTCATCCTACTTAAATGAATAGTGAAGGATGGTTTTGTTAAGACTATGATATGCTGCGTGTCATGCATAACTCGCAGTTACAATAGATAAAGATTAACAGGTCCTAGGGTCTGAGGCCAAAGAAAGATCAAGGATGATGATACTACGAATATTCCTCTATTGCTATAATTTTACATTTGTAGTCCGAAAAAATTGTCTGCGATATGATTTAATTGTGTTTGCCTTGAAAGGGACAATAGTTGATTAGGTGCATATTCATCTCCGAGTTTGGATCAAATCCAGCCGGCCACGTCATTTCTTCAGATGTTAATGCTATGGAGGGCTGTAATAAGCAGGAAACAATATTTTGAATTTGCTACATTAGAACTTATTTGGTGAACATGTATTTCCCTTAGCGCAGCAACTCAGTTCTTGAAAAGCCCAAAAAAAATAGAAAAATGTACTTACCAGTCAATTTAAAAAAACACACACACAAATTGACCATAAACATTGAAACCATACTTTGTTTTTGTTTATCCCAAGTTAAGCACAAATAGCTTAAAGGAAGTGTGTATTAATAAGTGTCCATTAAGAGTGAGTAGGGAGGAGACTTGCTTATATTTAATAATTTGACCAACAACATTTCAAGTGTTCCTTCTGTTGTGGAAGTGGGTTTCAACCCCTTACTTCCTCCAGGTCCGTTCTATCGAATTCCGAGACCCAACCAGTAAAACCAGCAAAGTATTTACCTTGTAAAAATAATGAGAAATGGTTACGTATAAAATCATGATTTAATATAAAAGTAATTGTGCCAATTGAACAGATACAGAATGACATTCACCATCGGTACCGGACTCCCCTTAGCACATCATAGGGATGAACCAAATGAAGCAAAGAATGGAGCGCGAGTCCTGCTTTTATCTATTCCTCACTCTTAACCCTCTTAAAGGGTGTCATCCTCTTGTATCAGTTTATCCTTGACTATGTGTTGCGTTTATGTGATCAACAGTTATGTTGTGTAAGCTTCAGCAGTGAGCGGTGCAGCAGATAAACAACAAGGACAGATATTTACTAAGGTCGGCAAATAGATTATTAGAAACGGTCACAGAATCATATATACAAAATCATACATCCATAACACTTCCTTGGTGCATATTTTACACGGGAGCTCAAATCTCCATTTCGTGAGCAGATAATTACCAGTTTCTCTGAAAAGGAAACATAATAGGAGTTTATAGGTTTATAAAACACTGTTAGCATAGGTAGCAATGTCAATTCGGAATCTGATGTTGTTTTGAGACGGTAAAACATTGGTCTGGGTTCCTCACAGATGAGTTATTAGTTTTATTGAATATAGAATTATTCTAAATGAAGAACCAAGGAGAGCTTTTTACTACTAATACGATAGTAAGCATTTGCAACATTTACCCACAACTTGTATTCTTGCAATCCTGGGCTATTTCAGTCCCACCTCACATTCAGCAACTAATGGTGAAAAATTACATGAAAAGGCTATGAGTGTCGAACTTACATGTGATCATTTTTGGAGTTGAAACCAGAGACAGAAACATGTTAAGGAAGTAAGTTGGCATGTTACTATATTGTCACTCTAGATTTGGATAGATCCCAATTCTTTTGTTCATGTGAACCTGGAGGCTTGCTCACACTTTATCTCCGGCTTGATGGTTTACTGAGAAGACATTCATCTTGAGCTTATAATAGAAAAATGCATAAGTGCAAGTATCTGATGTGTGATTGTCATCTGCCTGCAAGACTTTGCACAATTCCTCATGGGTTATAAAAGACGCTTTGCAAGAGAGCCCGTATTTACCTCCAAAATGCATTCAGTCGTAACCTTTTCCAACATTGCCTTATTTCCTGTTTAAATCGTGTTCTCATGCCGCGGCCCCTTTAATGCGGATCAGCGAATGGGGACGAGGGCAAAGTTTCCCTCCACACAACAATCGTTCCATTCAAGCTGGCAGTTATAAAATAAACACGGCCTGCCATCTGCAACTCAAGATCACTTTTTCCACAGTTGGAAAAAAGCGATGAGGAGGGTGCCGCATGTTGCCTGGGAGTCTCATGATAAGCTCTGCAAGTGAGGGGAAAGTTCTTATCACTCCTTATTTCCATTGCAGGCAGGCGAGCACCTTCGGGGTGTGCAGAAAGTGGACTTTAAACAGCAGTGATCTTTGAAAAATAAATAAAAAATCCTCATAAATCAACAGTGTTTGCACAGGCACCCTACTGTCTTTCACACCTTCACACAAAGAGCTACGTCCATTATCTTTGGCATCTTTTAAGTGGTTTAAGCCGTGCACACTTGTCATGCAGTCAGTTCCTAATGAATTCTCTGTGTGAGAGATGGAGGCAATAAAAGGGAAGCAGATGAGAGGTGCACGCTGCTGTGTGAGGTCTGCGCTGTAATGAAAGCAGGGGTATGTATAATGTCTGCAACCCTGCCCATGACTAAAGTCCCTACTCTGTATCATTTTTATGGCATAATCCTTCTTGGATGCCTCTTTTCGAAAGCTGAATAAAAATTCAGAGTGGTAGCGAACTGGTTGTGGGGATTACACAGGCGTACTTTCTCTCCACACTCACACCATTTCCATTTCTGCGTCCTTTGTGTGGCACACTTCCTGTTGCTTTTTTTACCTCCTCCAGCTGTCCTGTATAACGTCTGTCTATCTCCTGGCTCTCCACTTTGATTCAGGTCATATAGTCCAGTCAGTCATTCCTATTAGACTTTGATATTGCTCTGAAAGGTGACTGGGAAGAATTTGGAAAAATCCATTTTTCTCATGTACTCGCAGAGAAAGCAAATTAACACTCAAAATTCTCAAGTATTTTCTGAAGGTTTTGTGTTAAATATTTAATAAACAGGTTATTCTACTTTACGAGTGATTAGCTAGCAAGCATCCAATGGTATAAAGCACCTATACACTGCTCCCCGCAACTATGTTATACACATTTGTTTATTCTGTAATGATACAGATATACTACAAAGTTGTTAAAACTTTAGTTGCGACTTTTTACCACAAACATAAAAAGCATACAATAAAAACCCAAATCTAAACTCATTATTTTATCATTGAAGTGTATTTTTTTGAAAACTTAAAACTCACAAAGCTTATATTCTATCTGTTCATGCAGTGCCAAGAAAATTTTATATCGACATCCTTTAAAATAAAAAAAATGTAAGTTTCTCTCTTAAAGAAACCTAAAATTTAGCATCAGGTCACTGATTTTCCAGCAATCCATTCTGCTGGACAAGTACGTAGCAACGGTGGATAGTCAACTGTATGCTGTTAACATGAAAGTAAGAATAAAACGTAACATATTTACTTGCAAAAATGGCTGCTAGTGTAGATTCATTTCTTGTGGGACAATTGTTCATGTTCCCTTTTCAAGAGGACTATACACTTAATACTAAAATAGGCAGAATAGAAATATAAGCCTTGTATATGTCCACTCGTTTGATACATTTTTGTATTCTGCATCATGTCATAATCAAGCTGTTTCCTGGTTTTGAAAAATGAATTCCCCTGAGTTTTATGGAAATGTTGTTAGTCAGTAAGTTCTGCTGATTACTGTAATCAGTGGGTACACCATGACAGGGATGTTTGCTGTGCAGCAATTACTTTCCAATATTACTACTGAACAACAAACTGAAACTGAAAAACAGTAACATACGGAGCTGTCAATGCTTTTAGCCCACCATCTAGTAGATTTCAGGCAAATTGTGCTTGTTGGAATAGGTCAACACATCTTAAAAAAAGAGGACATGTCGATTTCTTGTGAAGAAGGTCACTAAAATGGGTCAGATTGCAGCAATCACAATGTACTGTTAAATTAAATGTTCACAAGGCTTTTGGATGTCATGCTAGTATACAAAGGGTTCCACCCATGAAAGCTTTTGGATCAAAGTATTTCTGATGAAAGTCAGAACTTTTAATTTTCATCATCATGTCACCGTGTTTAAGATATACAATTACACTGTCACATAAATTTGTGTGAAAGTGAGTAATTTGTCCATTGTATTTTATTTTTATTTTTTTATGGCTTAGGGGGATTTTTCTTTTTTCTCTTATTCTTCTTTTTGTCCTCGATCAGAGCTTGGAATCAAAGTCCTTCCTTTGTCATCATGTATCCTGACAATGTTCTCTCCAGAGGCGGTAATGTACTCCTTGGAGTTATTTCTTTTGTCACATGTTCTTTCTATCTTTTTCTTGCCCATTCACAATCTTGTCATGTGTTAACAATGAGATATAACACCTTTTGTATGAGCTTATGTCTGCCTTTAATCAACATGTTCTGGCCGATAATATCTTACGAAAGCTCGAACATGGAGACCCTCATTTACATTTAGAAAAATGTAGCTCATAGCTCATTCTCTAGGTGACAGATGGACCCTTGCAAAAGCATTTTATACCCCTTTAAAACCTATCACATTCTTTTTTGTTAAAACTACAAACTTTGGAAATTGGGTGTGCATTTGTATTTAGCTCCAACACCACTGAATTCAATGTGGTGAAAGAAATTACCTGTAGAAGTAACCTATTTAGAAAGTAGTCCAACTTTGGGTAAGATTGTTTTCTCAATCATACTAAAGCTTTCCTGCAATAGTCTAATTTTTTGTGGCCTTTTTTTTTTAAGTATGCTCCAGATCGATGATTTTGATCTCTCATTTTTAAAATAGTTTTGTTTTAGCCAACCACTAAACTGGGCTATAAACCCAAATGACTCACACACATTAAAAAAAACGTGTGTCTTACGTGTGTCTTTTAAAATCTAGCATGATGTTGAAGAAGCTCAACTTCATTAAAATTCCTCACAAAAGCGTTTGTATTCTTCTTTTGTTGTTGTGTTTGTCGCTAACCTTGAGTGGATGTTTAGTCAGCTAGACAGATATAAATGAAATAAAAAATATATGGATATATCTTTATGAATTTAATGGTCAATCTATTAATCCCTATTAATGCCTGACACCTGGATACAGGGCCATGCAGAGACCTCTAAAGGGGCAGGTGCTCAACAAAAAAAAAAAGGGCACATCTAATCGCATTTTAGGACAGAATATTAACAAAGTCACAGCTTTCAGAGTTTAATGGACAATGATAAATTACATATTTCTGAGACATACAATCAAAGCTAAGGAAAATCTCTACATAAAACATACAACTATGCATATGTAAAATATTTTATTAGTTATTTCTTTCTGCAGGTCTATTTTGTTATAGGAAAATATTACAATATTCAAACCCGCAATTTAGCAAGACATGTAAATCAGAGCTGGACCACCAGACATATTTTGTCTTTACAGAATTACACTGTTAAAAATGTAAACAAGGGCACAATGCAACCTTTCAGTGTACTGTAATCTATAAAAAAAGAACATGTGCCTGATTTGCTATACTTACAGTGGAGATGAAGATGGTCCTTTCAGAAAAGCAGAGCTGCATCAAACTTTAACGTGGAACTGCAGAAAAAAAAGAACAAAAGCAAAAATTGAATTCATGCATGTCACCATGAGAAGCCTACAGAGACTAACTAACCACCAAAATGTATAGCTACATCTCTATTTGTGTCTTAGTTTATTTTGTACCTAAGTACCTATATACTGTACATTTTCTTCAATCTTTCCTCTTTTTTTCTTGTTAGTTTCGCCTCTCTTTTTTTCCTCATTGTCTCATCTTCTCTGTGTTGAGTGGAGGCCAATGTCTTATTTATTTCGGTCTATTGCATTTCTTTTTTTTCCCCAAACTGAATGTAAGATCATTATTTAAAATCTTCTTTTCCATCATGGCGATTTAACTGTTTAAAAACAAACTTTCCACTTTTAAGCATTTTTGCTATTTTTGTTCTCTTTTGTTCACAGCAGCAGTTTTCTGTTGGTCATGTCTTTAAAACTGTCAATAAACTCACTATGAATGATTGACACATCCTTCTTGATTGCCAACAAAAGAGGAAGAGCAAGAAAGTATTCATTATTCTACACCAAGATATAGTACATCTTAACATAAGAAAAGCATAACAGCTGCCTTGTAATATTAAATATGTGTTCACTACCAAAAACTGCATGTTGATGATGGTAAGAACCTTTACTTTTTTTGTTCTTAACTGCGGTACTTGTTCTGATCCAGTTGGTCAACAATCCATCCCCTTTGGCTGCTTCTAGCAGATCCTTTCTTTTTTGTTTCTGACGTCTATCTTTACGTGGCATATTTGAACAGAAAAAAACAAAACATAATGAATTATGATCAGAACACTATATTAAACCACACTAACAATTCTTTGCCCTTGTGTTTAAACCAATGTGTTTTTCAGTCCATAGCACAACATAACAACATAACTTTCAGAGAAAATTAAAGACCTCTGCTATGGATTTCAATTTGTTTCACAATTATTCAATAAACCAAAACTAACCTCAACTAAATAAAATAAAATTGCGATCAAGACATTTTGAATTGTAACAATTTTTTAAAATTGAAATCACAAATTTTCGTCTCATGCCCTAAAAAAATTATTTGCGCATGTCAGAAATCTTTGCTTGCTATTCTAAGTTTGTGTTTGCTATTGAAAGTTTTGCTTGTGATTCTCACATGGCGTCCTGGGAAGGGCCTAAAATCGCAACCAAAGATTTCTGATGTGTGCAAATAAAAGTTTAGGTTTTACAAATAACTTTAAGTTTATGAGACAAAAATTAGTGATTTAATTTAAAAAAAGTTTTTTAAACAACATTTTTTTCCCAAAAGTTTTGATTACTGTTTTATTTTACTTAACTGAGGCATTTTTTTTTTCCATTGAATAATTGTGAAACACATTTAACTCCATACTCTGCAAACCGGATCCTAAACTTACTTAAAGTCTGGATTGAGTTTTTCCCCTTCACTAATGACACGCTTTAATTGGACAGGAGCAGTTTGATTGATTATTACATACATTATATCTATCATAGTAGCTCAGGTTGAGTTATTTTTAATTCTAAATAAATGTCCTTGTTGGACTTTTATTTAAGTACTATTCTCTTTCAAGATACATTTACCCAACCCTAGAATAAATGCAATGTAACGGAAATTAGAAAATTGGACATATATCCATTATGGAGAAGATAGGTTTTCGACGGGCGATGTGCCCATATTGCATAAGTAATAATGAAGAATGACTGCTATCATTAATGATACAGGAAGCAAGCCTATTCCAGTTTCATCACCAAAAAAATTTCTTTTAATTCACCAATTTTTAATTCACCAAAAACTGTTCTGTAATCTGGAACTTTCGCTACCTTGAGCTCCGCAGTTAGCCACTTTGTGACAGGCAATTGCGTTGTGCTTAACCTGCAAAAGGTCAAAGGTAACAATGTGACCAGAGGGTTTATTATATTGTTTTTCTTTCAAAGTACAAAAAATAAAATTTATAATATTAGTATATGTAATTATGTGTGAGAAATTATAAAAATTAAAAAAAAGACCAAAAGGCACTTGGGGTCAAGGAGCAAAAGGGGCAGGGGCTCAGGCCCCTTTCGCACCCCCCTCTGCACGTGCCTGCCTGGATAAGTAACATCTTAGTGACGGTGTGTTAATTTTTTTCAGATTAATGCTTTTTAGGTGTTGGTTCAATCTCTGGGAAGCTTTAAATTCTGTAGCAAAATGTCCGACCCTAAGCCCCTGTGATTCTCCATCAGGTGGACACATTTGAAATGTGTAGTGTGCCACCATTATGCCCCAATCCCTGCAATCAATTCCCCAAAACCTCAAGCACCAGGAAAACTCACTAAATAACCTGCCTTGCTTGTCCTCCAACAAGAGAATTGAGAAAAATACAGAAAAATAGGCCAGAGAGAGGTTCACCAAAAACGCTTGCTCTAAATTTGATGAGGTTCTTGCTTCAGTGGAAACGTAGTGAACGGGGGGAGCCTTGCTTTACAGAGGGGATTGGAATTTGGAGAGAGCTGCTCTCATTATGTCAAGCGTATTGGTGCTGTTAAGCTGCACGTCAGTCACAGAGGGTCAACAGGCAACACGGATCCTCGGAGGTTAATCTGAATTATGAAAGGTGATCCGACATGGAAGAACATCTGGACATGCTCTCCCTATGACTGGTTCCAGTCTAGATTTGCCGCTTGTTTGAGATTTTCAGACATTTAAATCAATTGAAATTAGTCTTTCCAACTCAGTCAATAAAGTTCTAATTTAACATTGCCATTTCACCCTGAACTGAGTTTTCATTTGGTCAAACTGTTTGAAGATATGTAAGTAAGTGGTCAAAAATGTGCTACACACATGTTCAGTTTAGATTTTCCCCACTAATGAAGATACTCAGTGATTTTTTGTCTTAAGGGATGTCTTGTGATGCTTTGATTAGGATCATTTTCCTCTCAAGTTCTTTAAACTTGCAGGTACCTATAGATACCGATTCCTTTTTTCTACAACTTCTTAGTAGCATGTGTCATATGAATTTTATTCTAGTAAAATCATGCTGATTAATTGATGAATTGCCATTATTAAAAATGGAAAGGAGGAGGTCAAACTCTTTGTTAGTTTAGTTTATGACCAACACTAAATACAGTTTCAGTTTGAATATATTTTAAATATCTACACTTATCTACACTGTACTGTACAAGCATGGAAGTTTTTTTGTGATTGTAATTAAAAGAATTTTAATCTCAAAGGCCAACATATCGGTTTGGAAACCTTGTCTAATTTTTTTTATCTTATATTTGCTACATGTTTGCCAGTAGCTGCTAACGCCAGTTTCTATTTACTGAAAAGTAATAGAAACTAAGTGCTAAATTGGAGGAAGTTTAATGTTAAATATATATATATATATATATATATATATATATATATATATATATATATATATGTAGTATATTGTATATTGTATATCTAGGCATTAGCTTTTGCTACAGGCACCAGCTAACTTGTATTTATGTTAAATAATGATGCTAGGCAAATTAACTGCTGCTTCCAGAAAGCATTTAGGAGAGTCCTCGCCTATTCTGCTAATGCAATAAGGATCCTATGAAGATAAATCATTTCACACTTTTTTTTACTTTATTTTTGGTAAATTGTCCACATCAAACACAGGAAACCACAACAAAGTGAAAGTGACAAAGATAAATTATACCTGGAAAGGGACAAGATTGATGTAAAGTAAGGCTACAATATATTTAGGGAGTAAGTAATTGGTTAGGATTTTATGTTTATCATAAAATGCACAGTTATATTGAAAACTATTGCAATAGCCTGATTTGTGTTCCTTTCATCTGTTTTTCAATTTCTCAAAGACACCCGAGACAGGATTGCATATTATCCCCACTTTGCATGTTCAACTTTGATTTCAGCCCTTCTAGCCTGGATTAAAAGCTGCTTAAAAGGCAGCGATCCAGAAGACCCAGAGCAATAACAAGAAATATTCCAGCCTGAACCATAGTGTGTGTGAAGGGGGGAGCTTCAGCCTAAATGATGAATTAGCACAGCTTAATTACAGCATGTTATCTCAGAGAGGCTGTACAAAATTAGAGTAAACGCAAGTTAAAACCTCCTGCAGGGACCAGAAGCAGGAATAAAAGCAATACAGCACAAATGTGCAAAAGCAGATTTTCTGTTGAGTTCCTTTATGATCTTGTAACTTTGTTTTTTGTTTTTTTTTGTGTGTGTGTAGCATGTTTATTTAGGCATTTTTGTCTCATTAGTGCAAGCCTGTTGGGTGAATGTCGGGAAATAAACAGGCCGGGAAAAAGTTCAAACTTTTAAACTGTAATAAGTGCTACCTTTTTTTCCTTTTCAATAAACATTTTACCGTTGCACAAGTCGCCCTTCATCTTAGTTTATTAGGCATAAAAAGAATGCTTTACTTTTCCTCTCCACGGTTTTAATTCCACAGGTGCAAATAATCACAAACATTCCTTGCACACATTTTAAACAAGCAAGGAGAACATGCAGGAAGCACAAGGAGCTAAAGTAGAAACTTCATGACAAAACAATTCAGCATGAATAATCAAGACATTTGATCACGTCCAATGAAAACATGCTCATGTGCTCCATTATCATCTGTTTACTGTCATTGCAATCAGAATTTCAAACTAACCTCTGCAGAGTTGTTAAACACTAGGTGGTGGGAGACATGATGCACTGCAGCTGTTCTGATTTTACAATTATATGCAAAAAAATGTAAAGACCTCATTTGCAACGATGGATAGCATTTACTTAGGGGCGGGAAAGCCAGCTATGTATTATTCTTTCAAACAAATGATCC
The DNA here is from genome assembly GCA_032876305.1 of Orestias chungarensis. NCBI lineage: Eukaryota > Metazoa > Chordata > Actinopteri > Cyprinodontiformes > Cyprinodontidae > Orestias > Orestias chungarensis. The sequence goes on along the minus strand of JAVLVB010001034.1, from coordinate 1,645,872 downwards.
CTCGGCCTCAGGTACAGTGAACCTGAAGCAAATGGAAATTAAATGAAAATATATTTAAAACTTCTCTCTTTTACTAATAGCTTTGCAAACAGCTCTGTTAGCCACCAGCAATATTTTAGTTTTCACTTCTGTACGAAACAATAGTTTTCAAATCCAAACTACATTTTTCTAATATGTCTAAAACTTTGCTTCTTGTCCCCCCCATCTTCTAATTTTGTAAAAAGTTTCTTGGTGCTGGATGAACTGATGTGTTTGAGAAGATGTGTGTCCAGATAGAGCATCAGGTTTGTCCTCTTGACCTCACCATACTATAACACAGGTTCAGTCTATTAGATCTGTCCATGCTGACATCAATCTGACCACACTTCACCTTGAGGCTCGTGCTGTTTTTCATTCCCAACCTCATTTCCTTGTTCCCTTCAGCACACCGGCTCTGTGATTGTATGTTCTTCAGAGTGCCTGTAGTGAACTTGATTTCAACCTAAATTTCCCCCCACAGCTTTTATTTGGTTTGCCCTGATTGGATCACAGTGCTCCAAGATAGAATTTGGCCCATAAAGATGTTTTGATGTTACTTTTTTTTTAACTCTTAATTATTTTTCTATGTTCTTCAGGTAAATGGAAAAATTCTAACTCTATTACAAAAAAAAAAACGAAATTAAATAAAATCTGTTGTGTATTTTTTAGGTTTTTATTCAGTCTTAATTATTTTTTATTAATAGTCTAAAGTCTGGCCTGAAGTTTTATTCAGACTCCTTGACTGACGACTTTTTATAAGAACGGCCTATTGCAACAACAGCTGCAGTCCCTTTTTTTTTTTGCAACATTACCTAAACACATCTGTAAACATTAGACTACAAGTTTCTTCACATACCCTTGATTTTATTTTATTTTGAAGATTAAATAAGTAATCCTAAGAGACATTTTTCCACACTATTACACTGTGGCTGTATTTTGTTATACTGGAAGACGAACAGAATTACATTTCCTCTGCTGAAGAAAAACATTCCCATAGCATGACGGTGCCCCTGCCATGTTTCATGTTAAACATTACATGTCCAAGGGGATTTCCATTATTAGTTTTACCACCAAACAGAGGAATCTACATACAAGCTAGAAAAATTAAAAATTTTGTCTTATCTAAATTGAGCACTGTCCTCTCATATGTTTGTGAATTTCCTTCCTTTCTTTTTGGCAAACCTGGGACTCTATTTGTTATTTGGATGACTTCAGTAGATGTTGAACTGAATTTTATTTGAGGGGAAACAACAAAGAAGGGGCTGAACACAAATGCTTCTCCGGCATTTCCGATTTAATCTGAAAATATTTCAATAAAAATGCTGTAATATATTATTAATTCATAAAACGACTTTGACATTTTTTTTCATTTACTTCACTTTGCAGTCTTTGACATAAACTCTGACATAAAGAATATTCTGAAGTTTAACATTGTAAAGTGATAAAAATTTAAAAAGGTTCATGCAGCATGAACACTATTTCCAGGCACTCTTCCTTCTTTTGTGCCCTCTTTTATTGACTGAAAAATCTATACTGTCCTATATGGACTGAGAAAGTAGGACAGTAGGGCACACCTGGGCCTTCACTTTAAGATGAATCCTGGAGTCAGACAAGGTATATTGTTATAAATTCTCCCTCTTGACTGCTTTTGCTGAAAATAAAAAGTACCCAAATTCAAATTGCACACACAATACAGAAAACTTGGCTGAAGGACCCCGAGCAACTTCAAAGTCTCAAGAAAAGTGTGTGTGTGTTTTTTTTATACATCTCAGGTCCTCATAATAACTTTTTGCCTGTGTTTCTCTGGTTTTGACAAGCATGTGACCTCATTCCTCAGTCACCCTGATTAGTTTGATAAGGCTGTGCTTCACTTGCTGTCAAGCTAGCAGTGTAACGAAGACGGCACGTTGAAGAAGCACACGGGGAAATATAACTACTCAATGTATTTTGTGCGTGAGATTCATTAGTATTTAGAAATGATGTCAGATAGATCAGGTTTCGGATTGAGAGAGAAGCTGACGCAGAGAGAAAATGTCAACAGGAAACAAGAGGGAAATGTAAACAATGGGAGAAGGAAAATACAGAAAACATTAATGTTTATCAGACAGAACTACTAGACATACAAAGAAAGGCACTAAAACCTAAATGGTAAAACTAGGAGGTAAAAAGAGAATATATCAAAACATCCTGAGAAAATAACTAGAAACAATAACTAGGGAAACGCTAACCACGAACAAACACATACCATGACAGAAACTATTGATCCTTTCATAATATTGTAATTGATTAAATATGACTGTTTAGGAACCTCATTACATTTGATGCTCAGCATGAAAATTACAATGCTGTTTTTTATTTGATCTAAACCAGTGTTAAAAGAAGGCTTCAACTATTTTATTATTGGTGACTTGTGATATATTTTATGTTTTAGATAGGCGCCATCAGACCCACCTGACCCCAATAGGGACAAGGGTGTACAGAAAATGGATGGATGGATGGATGTTTAAATAAATAGATAGTAAATATGCTGCAACAATCCTATTCTTCTGTTTAGATATCCTGTTTCTTAATATTTCTTAACAGACCAATATACCTTTTAAAGGACAAAGCAGTGTTGAGGGGTAAAAATAATTGAAGGTTTCCAGAAATGTCCCTTTAGGTTTTGTCTATCTCAGCCATTGTCTTCAAGCAGTAATGACTTTCCAGCACAGATCTTTGGAACGAGGCAGCTCACTTGTTAGAATTAACTGTGTAGAAACCCTAAGTGTGTTAGCAGCTAGGTCACCCCGTAGCTCATCATGAGTTCAGGCCAATCAGGACGAAATACAACCCTCATCATCTGATACCAGCACTTCACAAAGATGGATTACAGGACCCGGAGTTAAGTGAGTTCTTACAACTTTAGATCTGCCTATGATAAAGGAAAATGGATCCCAAGCAGTCTGAGGTAAATACCGTCCAGTCCAGAGGAACTGTTGTTGTTTTCTTTACAATATTTATGTGCTGGATTTTCAGTTAAAGTGGTATACTCCACATGGGCTTTATTCTGCGTTTCATCAGGGAACTGATAGCACTGCCTGACAGAAACCGGTCTCTGTGAGGGGATATGTTTCCGATGAATAATTCATGATTTATCTGTGGGAGGGGTCTGTTAAGAACTGATCACTTTGGCAACAAAGTAAAAGCGAAAGCAGGAGAAAACATCTCTGACTCAAAACGGCATGTAGGACTCTCTTTCTCTTTCCCTGCCGCTCACACATTAGTTAGATGAATAACACTGATACACACCAACATTGAGGGTCATCCATCAGCCCTGCACCAGCTCACGGATAGAAAGGAGGACGTCAGATATTGACGTCCACAACATCTCTCTGCTTGCAACACAACTTTGACACTCACAAGGCTGTGAATTATTAAAACTCCTCAGCGGCCATACTTTTAAAATCACTGATGTGCTCCCTTAGCGGAGGATGGGCGGGTTACGTAATCCGAGATGTAGTCATACTTTCATCCACTTGAGAATCCATCACGTCTAATGGCTTTAAATAGTGAAGTGAGACATGACTGCATCTTCCTACAAGTAGAATTTTGAAGGTGTCCTTTACTCATTTTTGGAGTACATTGCCAGTTTAAACTTGGGGTCATTGAAATATGTAACACTGTATTCCAGAGTAACTTCATTCAAGTATCGTTTTATAAGCAAAAAAAAAAAAACCTTGCAAAGAAATTCTAAGCAAAAGCACAATTATTTATTTTTACAAAATTGCGCAAAATTGTTACAGCAACATGAACTTAGAAAAGTACTCAATTATAATTGAGATCATTTGTGTTTTTTTTACTGTTCAAAAAAAAGCATTAGCATTAAAGTGTTATATATGGCTACAGAAATTTTAATTAGACATTTTTTTACATAAAAGACAGTTTGCATCGCAGAACAACTTGTTGCAGGAGGTTGTTAGAAGTCTAGCATTAGCGCAACAAGGTTCTCGAAGATATTAAAACAAAAAAAATATTCATATGGGTTTTGTCTGGTTTGAAAATGCTGAGAGAATGCCATACTCTTCTGAGTTTGTGGGATGTTATCCCAAGGAGTTTGCTAGCTTCGTTACTGAGAATAATCAAAAAATTTGAGGCTGGGGTTGCAGAGCAGGTGGCCATAGCCGTGGAGGTTACCAGTTTAAATTTAGTAAGATTACAATAAATTATGGACTAATTAGACACCTTATTCTGTGGTCTCAATATTTTACCCAAAGTTTTTTGCCATTCGTAACGTCTAATTTAAATCATATAATAAATTCACTCTTCCCACCATTCCCCCCACCCCCAAACTCCGCCCAAACATATTTAAAAATAGGCTAGTCTCCAACCTTCCACTCATCAGCAAGGCTAATAAATGAGCTGTCTCAACAGTGAAATGGTTTCTTAACAATGAGCAGCAGCTTATTCAGGTTTCTGTGCTCATTACAGCACAGAGAATAACCTGTGTTTAATGATATCCACATAAATACGGCAGTGGAAGAATCACAGTGTTGATGCTGTAGGACCTTTGTATATCACATATCACTGAAGTGACAAAAATGGGGCTCATGTGTATACACTAAAAATCATTTCAACATTTTTAAACAAAAATGGTCCTCCGTCTTTCGAATTAAACTGAGCTATTGCAAGATTTGGCTTTTCCTACTTTAGAAAACATTTGATGTGATAAACCAACACTGGGGGAGACAAATTTGAAGTTCAAGAAAAAAGATACAAAGCAATGCAATAGCTTTTTTTTGTTTTACAAATAAGGATTTTAAAACGGTGATGGAGACTTACTTGATGCTCCCACGACGACCTAAATACTTCTATATGAAAATCTATTTGACCAGTAGCCATTCATTTATCACCTGATGAAAAAAATATAGGCTACCAATGTTTATTTTATTTTTTTCATAATTCAAAGCAGCTGATGAGGCAACCGGAAAACATTGGTTGTGTTTTTTGTTTGTGTTTTTAAAATTGTTCTTCAAAATAAACATTTTTGGCAATTAATAAATGATCAAATATCACAAACTGTGCTAACCTGCACTGATTCTAAATTTGACCCATGCGCGAAGTATGGATTTGGAAAAAGATATTACGCAAGTTAGAGTGTGTTTCAAAAGAAGCTGTGAAACTGTGCTTAAATCCCACATTCTGAATTGGAAACCAACTTTAGCTTTGTTCCTTGATTTGTGGAACGCACAGAATAATACTTGAAAACTGCAAAGAAATCAAAATTCAAATATGGTTTACTAAAATTTGCACAATGCTGGAGGTGCTGAGAGAATGATATTCACATTTGAAAACATATTCATCACACAACCCCCTCATGACAGGGAAAAGAGACAAAAGAAAGGAAATTGTTATAAAGAGTTACCAACTATGTAGATTTTATTTAAGTAGCACACTAAAAGATAAAAAAATCCAAATTAAAATAAAAACCACACAAAACATCTTAACCTTTAAAACGGAGAAATTACAGTTCACATCCAAAACAAAATTCAGGAATCTGGAAACATAAAAATATTTACTCGGCCTAAACTCAAAACCCCGCTCTCTGTTGTTACCTTCAGTCCTCCAAATGGAAGACCAGCAGCGAGCTAACAAGTGGATGACAGTCTGTCCCAGCGGGTGACACCATCAACAGCCGAGCTAAGGGCAGAAAAGGTTAGGGGGGGAGGGGTGTATTAGTGAGAAAAGAGGTGAGAGAAAACAGGATTGAGGACAGAAAAGAAAAAACTAAATAAAATCAATCTAAAAAATGACATCTGGTGTCATTAAGTGATAATGTTTGTCAGCAGTTGAATGAATTCCACATTAAATAGGTTTCTCTAACCTTCAAAAAACACCCATATTTAATCCCAAAGAAAAATTAACACTTTAACATGTTTACATGCAATAGTGTGGTTTCTCTGTTGGTTACCTATATGAATAGGTCCATATTAATGTCATGTCAGACTGTGTTTAGCACCAAGCAGTCTTTTTGTTTGAGGGATTCATCGGCAGAGGTTAAGAAGACTTCGGTACCTCCAAAGGACAACTGCAGGCTGTTTCCCTAAACATATGTGACCGGCTTTGCCAGATGGAGTCATGGAAATGGGGTGAGGGTGATGCAGTACTGTGAAATCGGGTGTTGGAAATATGACTCATGTGATGCATGACATTAATAGATTTTTTAAAAAGAATATTAAAGCAAAAGCATGCAGTCATTTAAATGGTGATGTTTGGTGTATATTGGGCCTTCTTCAGATCTAACCCCCCAAAAAATGGAGAGAGCCAAATTATACAGTACCTTGCAGAAGCATTTACATCCCTTAAACCTTCCCTGGAAAAATACAACCACAATCATCAATGTGAGTTATCATGTTTCTAATGCATAGTTGAAAAGTAAAAGAAAATCTGATATTCCAAAATATGTCCCTTATGTTGTAGCGAATAAAATATGAATCGGACACAGAAATCAGATTACACTGAAGGAAAAGTCAAACACCTTTTAATTACAATAAAAACAATTTGCTAGATCTTTGGAACACTGGAAGTAGTGTCATTCCCTCACCTCAGATCATTGCAAGTGATAAGAACAAAATGCCATAACTATCCAGAAGATACACAGCTTTACATCACAGTGTCATCAGGTGACTGGAATATGCTTTAAAAATACTGTTAAAATTCATAAACCATTGCTTAGCATGAAAACACATAAAAAAAAGTTTTGTTGTGTCATCCTGTAGTGACATCGTTACTGAGACTTGGAGCCAATATTGCTGGGAAATGTTTGACAAGCTTTTTTTTCTAGATGGCAACAGGAAAGTTAAAAAACCTTATTTATTGTGCAATCATGTACTAGATTGTCTCTCCCATCTCTCCTTATTCAAAATGAATGATTTCAACATGGCGATATGTTTGCGCATGTTTACAAATTCCTTTAAAATATATTAATGAGTGATTTGTGTTTGTTAGTGTGACTTCAGCAGTGCGGTCAATGTTTTGTTGCCCTAGTGAGACTGTGTGTCTGACCTAGTAAGATAGTCACTTAAAAGTACAAGGGTTCTCATTCAGTCACAATGTTGACATACTTATTTTTTCTCAGATCAATGAAACACAGCGCATCTCTGAAAGTGACTAATGTGTGACCTATTCAGCTGAGGCTGTCTGTCATTTTTAACACATTAACTCTTGCTACATGATGTGCAAGTTCCATCTGATTTATGATTTTATATATTTGCAAAAAATAAAAAAATTCATAAAAACACTCTTCAAAAAAACATTGCCAAATCCTTGACATGCTTGCTACTTGTTCTTTTTTGCTATCATTGTTTAGCTTGGCAAAATAAAGCAACTACAACAGATGAGCTCATTATACATAACCCATTTGACCTTGACAATGAACTAAGCTTGATGTTGGAAAAAGCAGTGTAGCTCTGTAATATAATTATGGAGGCATAGCCTAAAGGACTATTAGCATAATCTACATGAAGACTTGACAAGTGAAGCTACTTCAGTGACTCTGTTAAAAAACAAAACAATCCTATATCTGGTGACATGAGTTTACACTTTTTCTGGTTAGTTTGAAATGCTTAGATTATTTAATGTTTTTTTCCCCTGCTGTGGTAGCTTTATTGCAATAACTGACTCTGGTTTTTGAGATTGCTCTACCAAATTCAATCTAATTATTTTAAGTGTATTTCTACTTTGTCAAATTACCTAAATAAAATCCATAAAGGTAATTAGACATTAATTCAAACTGAATACTAATTTAATTCAATCGAGTTCATTTTATTCAAATCCAGTCAAATAGTCATATTCAGATTGATTCTAATTAGTGTAGAGAACAAGCACAGTGAGTCGATGATCTAATTACAATTAAAAGTCAACGACAACACAAGCCCTTGTTTCAGTGTGCTGATTCCGCAGGAGTGAATGCCACAAGTCAAAGGCCTTGATGCAATCTGCTGGGTTTCCTTAGATTGGAAACTTTTTCAAGTGCCTTCAGACACCATCTGTTGCAAATTGGAGCTATATAAATAAACTGATTCTTGATTCTTAGTGTCAAATCTTAATTGGCCTCATGCCGATTCTGTTCAATGACCACTCTGTATTTATCTACATCCAGCTTCCCCCAAATTTCCCTCTGGTAAAGAAAATCATCCCCACGGCATGAAACTGCCAAAATTATTTCACTATGGGGACTTTTTTTTTTTTTTTGAGGTATTTGCGATGTTATTTTTCCTGCCACACACAGCATGTAATTTTGTCCCATCTGACAATATAAAAACACCTTCCTACCACACGGTTGTCCTGTTCCTTATGGTATTTGTGGATTTCTTCTCGTCAGTCTTCATTTATACAGTTGTAAGGTCCATTCTGTCAAGAAGTTCTTCCACATGAGGTAAGACTCTGCAACACCACAGACATTTATTCCTCCAGATGCAGAAAAAGGGCTACTTGCATCAGGAAGGATCCCACCCAGCTACCACACTCACATTTGTTTC
>JAVLVB010001034.1:1599551-1617347 GCA_032876305.1 Orestias chungarensis | reverse complement strand
TGTAAATATGTGTATATATATATATATATATATATATATATATATATATATATATATATATATATATATATATGTGTATACATACATATATATACTTAAAATGTTTTTTTTTATTATTATCTCCAGTAAACCTTTTAACTAAAGTGTGTCGTTCTTATGAACAATGTGTTGAAAAACCTGTTTTACTAAACAAGCACCCAGGTGTATTGGTCAATACTGTTTGCATTTTTTTTATTTTCATCAAAAGGTTTTTAAAATTTAATTTCGAAAACATTTAGTGCCCTTAGCTTACCCCAAATTATTTTTTCGAGAAAAATTCTATTTATTTACATCATTTATTTACTTGGCCATCTGGTAAACTTTTTCATGATCAACTGAAGAGCGATAAACAATGTTGATGAAGCGCATGTGATTTTTCAGAATTAGTATTTATGATTACTTTTGTATTAGCACAACTAACATCTTGTTAAAAAGGCACTGGCATTTACTTAAGCTTCAAACTGGACTTGTTTCGCAACTCCGATGAATTTTGTAAGAACAGTCGGTTTAAAGGAGAGCGAGATCTTTTAAAGTGGGCTTTTTATGACATTTTATAACTCTGTGGTGAAATCAGCCATTTTGCATGATGTGTCCCATTTAATCAGGGAAAGCTGTTGTCTAAACTCATCTGAAAGGTGCTTTCCCATAATGCCGACTCAGTGCAGATGGTGGGGGACTGAAGAATCCTGGCAAAGACACCATCACTGTAGAGCAGTGTCTCCCACCCCGTGTTGTGTGTAGCGATGCTGCACTGTTCTCATTTTGATCATTTCTGTTAAAAAAAATAAAGAAATTATCAAAATCTCGCTATTGTCGAAATCAAATATTCGATTTTGAAAATAATTCAGAGGTGTGTTTAAAACTGCCTCTGTTTTAATGTGTGGCTGAGTCAGGGTTACTGCTTGTTGCCTGGCAACACTGACAGTATAATGCACTCTCTTTTTTTTTTTCTTTTTTTTTTTTATCACTCTAGGCCACACATGCATCCTGGCCAACACAAAATGCTGCAGCTGGGTTCGTCCGGCCAAACACTGCGCAAACTAAGAGCGTCCAGAGGATTCACAATGTCGAAAGGTCAGGTCATCCGCAGAGTTGTCTGGATGTCGGGTGCGCGGGGGCCGATGGTGGGGGTTTTGGACCTACTTCCTGGCGGACAGGAAGTCCAACTTCCTGTCTAGATTAATGGGGGGATTGTGGGATCACACAGAGCCACAGAGGGGCCTCCCACACACTGGGCCTCCACATTTCACCTTGAGTGTCAACCCTTTTTTTTTTTTTTTCGTTCTCTCTGGCTCTCAACGCTGCTTGAGAAAAACAGAACCAAAAATAGACAAGCTAGGATTTCAACAGCATATTGCAACATCGCAGAGAACACTGCGAATGCAACGAAAAAACAGCTTTCCCAATCCTTGACCCTCTTGTACGTAAAGGAGTGGATCTTGTTTGAAAGTGGGCTCCGAATCAAGTAAAACTGGTGTTTTTCTCGAACAAGTCTCATTTGTCAGGACTGGAGCCGTGTCAGGGTGAGGAATGTAAACAGTGAACGGAGTCCTCTCAGCTGGAGGAATGTGGCAAGCGGCGGAGGGCTCTGGAGTCGCTCACCAACAGGATAATGTTGGACCTGTTCGAAACGCACACTCCATGCTTTGCTGTGCATTAGGAAGATTTGGTAATTTGGGGGGGAGGGAGAAGAGAGAGAGGTGCTTTTTAAGATCTCATGTCGTTCTCAACCCCCCCACTCCTTCCAGATAAAGGTTGCCGTTGCCAAGGTGACTTGACAGAGAAAGGGAAAGTATTTTTTCACCCCTTCCTTGTGCAGAAGGCTTAGAAGCCAGAGGCACACATAAGACGATTTCACCGCCGCCCCCCCACAGAACAAAACTTACACACATGATATAGTGCCCTAAATACCTCAAGACACTTTGGCTCATTTAAAAGCTGCCTAAATATGCGACGCATGCGGTAATGAGCAAGCGCCGCGTTGGAAGCTGCTTTTGCCTTCTAAACCGGCAGGGGTGATATTAACAGGTGCGGACAGACAAAATAACCTCAATAATGTGGAAACCAAGGCAGAACGTTACAGGCAAGAGGAAAAAACTCTTATGTTTAATAGCCATGAATTTCACATTGTGAAAAAAAAAAAAAAACAACAAACAAGAAGAATCACATGTACAAAATAACACCATAAAAAATAGAAATGAAACTTTTACATGGTCAAACAAAAGAAAACCGATGCACAATGACAGAGTCTTAATTCTTATTCGCGCCATTATGTGAAAGTACCGTCCCTCAAGACGACCAGAGGGACAGCCAGTGGAGAAACAGGGGAAATGCCGCTCAGCAATTAGGTGCAAATTGAAGGGCCATTCATTGCTCGTTGTTGCCAGGGAAACTTGTGTGCTGTACGGAAAGAAATGCCCGTATCTGATTGGTTGGGCTTAAGTCTCTCAGTTCAGTAGTTGGATGTGGTCAACGTTACAGAGCCACACACACAAGTCTTCAAATTCACAATAGGAGGAATTTTCTGAATGGCTAAAGGAGGACTGAGCGGCAGTTTTCCAATGGATGTGAACGGGGGAGTCATACGGGACGAAGATCTGAAACAAACTATACCAACTTCACCAAGACAGAACATTTAACAATGCAATTAAATTGATAATGCGACGGCAACATTTTCAGGTCGCCCAGACAAACAGTGAGAAGATGTTATTGAAATACGCCGAGACTGGTTTATGAAAACTTGCTTCATTTGAATGTGTTACGGTGAAAAGCACTGCGGTGTCTGCCCTTAATGTCACACAGCATTCTGAGGCAAACTCAAAACAGTTTACAGGACTTATGGGTGTCCTCTAAGGACGCCTAGTTGGCACGGTTGACACAACTCCTGCTGTCCTTGGGACAGCTGCACGCACCGTCAAATTCCTAACCGTGTCGAGGTCAATCGGTGATATGCAGGGTAGGTCATGGGTCACACATTGCGCCATTCTTTCCTAACTTGTTTTGGATTTACTTTATTAGTAAAAAATAGGTTGTGCTTTTTTTTTTTTTTCAATGGTGTTTAGCCTTGTATTAGTCTAGGCTTGGGCTTGTACAAGACTTATAACTTCAGAGGTATCAGATGATCCAGTTGCTTTAATTCAAAAGGTACAGAAACTCTAGCAAGTTCTGGAAAAAAAATATATTTAAAGTTATAAAAACTTCTATCTTTAACATGACTGACTTGTTGAAACATTAAAAGAGATTAATGAATGAATTATATGAAAGATATTGTTGTTCCCCTCCTGTGGAAGCTCGAGAGGCTAGCCTGTAGCCCACTTTTAAAATATGTAAAAGGTTTAAATATTTGAAAACAGCCAATTTAGTCTTTGTTTTCAGCAATGGGTGGAGAGGGGATATGAGCCGGCTCAAGCCAGCCGACCTTCAATGTGCACCAACACTGCAGGTGGTGCGATATGCTGTCATCTCATTTGATTTTGAACAAAAGGATGTAAAATTTCTCCAGTTTTAAGAGCAAGACTTTTTCAATTTGGAGATTGAACCCGGTATCAAGCCCACACACTACCGAGGGCCCCCTTCCTCCAGTTAACTGCTTTATTTAATCTATAATTTAAAATCTTTCTTTCCTTTTAAGCCACTTGAAAAGAAGTGGATAGCAAAGCTAAATCAGCTTTTCAGAACCTGTAAAAAGGAAGCTTGTTCTCACAAAGACTGAACTGTGCAAAAGGCAGCTCACTGAGACCAAATAAAACACAAGACTTGGCCATGCATTAAAAAAAAAAAAACATACATTCACACCTGAACGCAGGCAGAAAAAATAAAAATAAATAGGATTAAGCAAATTAACATTACACAGTTACCAGTATAATATAAATTAAGACTACACTGCGGTAAGTTTAAGAAGAAACTGATATATATATATATATATATATATAAAAATGTGACAAGATTTTTGAAGAATACATGCCAGGTTTCATTGAATCACGGTGAGAGAACATGCTCTAAATAAGCGTTCAGCGATGATTTGGCAAGCGGGCCGGCGGTTTTATCAGGAGAACACAAGCACGGCCGATCATTTCCGGCCCCTAGGAGTACAGCATTCCCTTCTAAGCTGCAGAACCCAAACACGGCGTTAACGCATCAGCGCCGAACGCGTAAGGCCGTGACCTCGAGGCACGTGTAAATCCCACTGATCATCCTCCACCTCGGGTGCAGTCACTCTTCGACACCTCAACACCGGCAGCAAACAGGAAAGCATTAGTAAAGGTAATGCTTAAATCTTTGAATGTTTCTTTCATTCTTTTCTGGCTATAAAGCATAAATTAGTAGCTGTTAATATGAAAAGATTTTTATATTAACAGAAGATTTGCTCCTTCATTTTTCCCTGTATGAGTCAGATATTCAGTATATATATATATATATATATATATATATATATATATATAGACACTGAAAGAGAGAGAATTTTACAGATCATCACAAGCCCGCTGTTACTACAATTTCTATGATATGTTTGCGGCACTCCTATGGCAGCATGAAAGCATGATGTGCACACAGGGTCAAAATAAGGTCCTTGCGGAATAAGCATCAGTGAGACTTTGGTGTCTCAGAGCGAGAGCTGTCCGCCTTCGTTAGCAACTGTATCTGATTGGTTCTCTGCACCTGTTTTTTTTTTTTTTACTTTTATTTCACTTTTTTTTGCAACACAGAGTTGTATGCAAAGCATCTGTACATCGCCGCTTCTTTTTTGAAAGAAAGAGAATGTGTGCTTCTTCATGTTCAGGAGACCGGCAGATGATCAGAAACAGGGGAATCTGAGGAGAGAAAAGAAAGAGCCGTTGAGCAGGTTAACATGATGGATGAGGAAAAGGATAAGAACAATAACAACAAAAACCTAAAAGGATTTAGGGACATCAGAAATATTTATATTTCTCAAAGATCAATAGTAAAGGAAATAAATCACTTTTATTTTTTCACATCTTGTCGGCTACAATAGTTTCAGAAAACAGCGTGCTCAATATTCACAGCTGTTTTACAGGAGACCAATGGGATTTATTTTGTTGCAATTGACATTACATTACCTTCTGGTGAGTCTAGTATGATTTAGAGTACAAAAAAAAACTTTTTGGATATGGGGTTATGTGGAGAGTTGCTTTAAATGTAGTGAAAAACTCCCTTCGCCCACACATCATGGGTAAACAAGGTAGTTTCGGGCAATCCGGCAAGTGGATTTCTGGCAATCTAAAACAACTATAGCCTGTTTTATTAACCTTAAAATCATCTCAAACCTCTCCAGCATGACAAACGTTTTTTACAGCCCCCACTGGTGGTGTTTAGGATGCCTTTAGTGGTCCTCATAAGAAATATAAACTCCAGCTGACAACAGGAAGCTATGAACAGGTGCCGGTAGCAACTTTCAAAACCACCACCAAATAGCTATTTGCCCGCCATCAATAAAGTCAAGAAGAAGTAGACTACGACGGCAACATCTCATTGAACCGTAATTTGATTTTTTTTTTTTTTCAACCAGCTTTTACATACTTGCACATAACAACATGTGTGTGAGTTTGTTTTTAATGAGTATTTCCTTTTCCTCCCAGACAGCAGCTAAATAAAATAGTGGAACGCTATTATGTTCCTTGATTTTATGATGCCATTTGTCTCCACCTCAAGATTTCTAAGAGACAAATCTAAAAAGGAGAAACTCGCACACAGCTTATTATTGTTCTCCTAGGACAAAACTGAGAGCACTCCTTTTTTTCTTTCCTCTCTTTTACAGTAACAACCTCCTTCTGTGAGGTCCCACCATACTTCCTTTTTCCTTTCAATCCTTAACACTCAGCCTTCTTTTCCATTCCTTTACATTTCTTCTATTCACCACTTTTAGTGTGTGGACTTTTTCTGTTGCCATGACAGGCGGGCACCCCAAAAAACAAGTTCTCTTAAATTTTCAGCAGGATCTCTCACTCCGCTGGACGCTGTGTGGCTTAGAAGGAGCCTATTCCTTCCCTCTCATCTGTCCCTTTCAGAGATGAGTCACTTAAAATAAGGGGGGATAATGAGTTGTAGAAAAAAGCAGAGATGGAACATCACATCGTTGGAGCGGCGACGATGTTCTAAACTGTCTCCGAACATTAACAGAGGGGAGACACGCGGAGCTGTAAGGCTGAGGCCTCTCTGCATTGTTCTTTCTTTCTTACTCACAAGTCAACGCCTGACAGGCTTTAGAAAAAATTATAAATGAGAAAAACAATTGCTTGCACAGCTACCTACATTGTGGGGGCATTGGTTTGGGAAACCTACTAACAGAAAAATGAGTACTGTAAACTGACTGGCCGTGCTCCACATATGTCTGTCCAGCTTATCATCAGAGCAGGGGTGCTGGGTTAGAATGAGGTCATTAAAACAGAAGAGGAAATGCTGAATCTGTAGACTAAAACAACTACTATCATAGATGATGTGCGTGTGAGTGTAATTAAACTGCGAAGGATGGAGTTTATGCTGGCAAGTTCTCCCACTCCCCTTCTTCACATCCCATGCTGCCTCTTCTCTCAGTCACCTATTCTTGTAGCGGATGATAAATAGCTTCCAACGCTGTGCGAGTTGCAAACTACCTCCCTCTTTTGCATCATAAAGACCACAGGTGGTGGTGGGAGGGGGGGCAGAGATTGGATTAGCAACAACGGGATTGAAACGGTAATGTGTAGCTCAGCTATTTTGCAGATCTCTTATTCTTCTGGGAGTTTCCCCCAAAGAAGCTATAAAGGAATCCTATTCCCTTTCAGTCACCCACTCTGTACTTTGGCCTTTCCACTCAGTTACATACCACACTTAGCTGAAGCACAGAAGTACTTAACAGGTCTACCTACCCTACTCTCAAAGTGTTTTGCTAAAATAACCCAAGCCCTCACACACCCTGAAATGGGCTGAGTTTAAATCATTGGCATCAACTCTCCAATTTTGAACACGTAGAGTCAAAAGGACCTCTATTTTGTTTATCTAGGACTCCCGAAGTTGATCTGAATGGTTTTAAAATGGTTATTGAAGATCTAAGAAATTGCTCTTACCGAATGGAGAGGGTACAGGCCAAAGGTTCAGGATTCAAGCTGGAAGGTGTTTCCAGGTGCTAACGAAGGCAGTAGGAATGAGCGAGTAAGGAACAGTTGTGATGCTGTTCCATGCATCGAGCGTGGGGTCGTAGCAGTCCAAAGTTTTACATCGCTGCGTGCCAAAGTATCCGCCCACCACATACAGTTTGTTTCCTGATGCCACAGCCTGGCAGCTCATCCGCTTGGCCGTCACATCCCCAACCTTAGTCCACTGATAGTTCTCACTGCTGAACTTGTAAGCTGAGCAGGCAGAGAATTCGGTATCCCCACCCATTACAAATATCTGGTTCCCCAGCACAGCAGCGGCGGTGTAGCGCCATGGCTGGGGGCAGGATGCTGGCACAGTCCATCGGTTCTCCTGTGGATCGTAGCACTGCACCTTTGGCAGTTTGTCATGGGTGACACTGGTTCCGCCAAAGGCAAACAACTTGAGCTTCACACTGACCACTGCTGCATTACTCACACCTTCTCTGAGAGGTGCCACCATGGTCCATTTGTTAGCAACTGGGTCAAACTGTTCCACTTGCTTTAGTGACACTGATGGAGAGGCTGGAAGACAGCCTGTTGCTGCTGTGTGTCCACCTACAACATATAGGCAGTGTTTAAGCTCTGCTGAACCATGGCCAAACCTGGCAATAAGCATGGGAGCTGCTTTAGACCATTCCTCATGTACTGTGTCGTAGACCCAAACGTCTTTGGAAACGCCATTCTCTGATCCTCTTCCTCCTGTTATGTACACCTTGCAGCCAATGGCGCAGGCACTGAACTCCTTCCTGGGACTGGGAATGTCAGCCTTCGGTATTATCTCTTTGGCTTTCTGGTCCACCAGGTATAATTTATCACACATGAATGTTTGCCCGCCAAGAAGGAAGAGGGCATGGCTGGTCTTTCTTGGTCGAGCACACGGGTTGTTGACAACGCCATCATTTTGAAGGATCTTCAGTTTACAGCGAATGGCTTCATCTACCAGTTCTTTGCTTTTTGCCTGATCATTGATGAGCTCTTCAGTTGAAACATTCTCCATTAGAAAGATGGCAGGCAGTAAGGCGAGACGAACTGTTCTCAAAAGCTCTGGAAGGTAGCAGTGCCTCTTTTCTAGGTCATAGTTGATCCAGTTAAGGGCAGCCTCATAAACTAGTCTCTCATCTTCGGTCTCTAGCTCCTCGTGTGACAAAAGCTTCACTACCATATCTTTAGGCAACTGGAGAAAGTCCTCTGTCTTGCAAATGGCAGGGAAGTTGCTTAGACACATGCCCCAGGAGAGCTCTGACAGCTTTGTACACTGGTGGGCGTCAGACAGCAACAGCATGCCAAGACAGTTGGAAGGATGAAGGTTTCTCTCCAGAAATTCAGCACAGGCATCACGGATGTCCTGAAACTCTAACATGTCCCCAGCCTCTAGTAGTGACTCTGCGTTCTCCTCATTGATCACCACCCGGGAGGAGTATGCATAATCAAGCAGCAACTCTAAAACCTCTGGGTGGATCGAGTCTCGAAAGTCAACCTCACTGGCCTGGCTCTCTCTCAGACCACCACTGAACATGGCCTCAAAGTAGCGGCTGCATGCAGCCAGCACGGCACGGTGACAGGGGAAGGAGCGGCTGCCTGCATGAAGGAGGACATCTGTGAAGAGCCTCTGCTGCCGTAGAGAGTTGAGGTGCATGAGGACGCTGTCAGCGTAGGATGATTTGTGGAAAAGGTAGATGTTCATGGAGCCAGTGCTGACTCGGGACTTCCGGTTCTCATGGACGCACACTGACATTTTCATTGAATCCTAAAAAAAGAAATGAGAAATAAAATTCTCCCATTAATGCATTATATTCAAAAGACATTCTTTATTATTAAAATGTATTTACACCAAGTTACAACATTAAATACAGCTATTTATTTTTGCTCAGGATAGAAGGATTTGGGAAATATTATTAGTGAAAAGATTGTTTTCATACGTAGACTGAAAAATATGAATAATCAGCTAGAAAAGTCATTTGTCTCACAAATTTAATTCTCAGCAGTGAATGTTGCACATACAAACACAAGGAAAGTGACACATATTGATATATAATATTGAGTATTTTTTTGTCCTAATAGCGATTAAAGTATGAAAAAAGTTGCATTTTCTGAAAAATTAACTCCCTTTCAGAAAACAAATAACAAAAATATGTTCATAATGTTCACAGTGTGTCCTTGTAAGGTATTAAAGCTTGAGCTCTCAGTGCCTTAAATCTCCCTTTCTTTAATGAAAACCTTTAAAAAAAAATGCAACAATTTGTAAAGAAAAACCTGAGCATTCATTTTAATTTCTTGTGACCACTCTCACTCAAAGCTTGTGTTCATTTAACCCAGTTATTTAGGAATGGCAACTGCCTCCTGCCTTGTGGTCTATCTGTAGAACAACTAAGTCCTTTGAATGAGTTTACTAATCCACAAAAAAAAAAAAAAAAACTTTTTCATTCTGTCGTAGGATCCACACGTCTTCAAAGACTTCAATAAATTCCACACAATATAACACTTTTATATACAATATATCATATTCAAACTCTAAAATTGCCTCTCTTAGGCTTTAGGTAGATCTAGTTTACTTGTTTCCTTATTGGCAGCAAGCAGCTGCAGTGAGCGGTCAGCTCCCGACCTTCCACTCACCGGGAATTCCAAGGATTCCAAACACTGAAGGCAAAAGGCCTTTGCAAACATCTATAAAAACTTTTAAAAACACCTGTGAGGGATGAGGCATTTCTCCCTCAGCCCTCCAGTTTTAAATTTACTTGAATCAAAACGTGAATGCCCTGTGAACCTTTTTACTGTGTAAACTTTTTTTCGTCCTCACACTAAGACGGAATTAGAATATTTCATTTTTTTAATGTCATTTTTGGAACAAACATGGAGCCTTTTTTTGGGATATGACAGTGTCTTCTTATGTCTCATCTCCAGTGGATAACTCTTCTGACATCTTCTCCTCATAATATATTTTTAGCACAACTTGAATTTCAATATTGATAAAACAAAACTATAAAAATAGTTGCCTAACATAGTCTAAGTGCGACACATATTAAATTGGCCAAAAGGCTAAAGGTCACGCAGTGATGAAAGCCCGAATGAGGAAGTGAGGAAAGAAGAAAATGGGCAAATATTTTGTTTTGTGAAATTGTCATTCCAATATTTATTAGGGCTGCAAAACATATCTTGAGTATATCAGCATCACAACAATACTTATATCACGAAGGACAATGATTGGGGATATATTTTGGACACTCTACTGATGCAATTTCCCATGACACAAACAACATTACCAAAAATGCTTAAGGTCACATAGAGCAGGAAGTACATTTCAGAAAAAGATGAAATAAGAAAAACGTTACTCGCAATATTTACCAGTGTCATCTCAAGTCCAAGACTTTTTAATACCGTGCAGCCGTAATATTTACCATTATTATTGCCTTCGCAAGAAATTCTAATTTTTTTTCTAGCAGCACAAAAAAAACAAAAAAAAACAGGGACATCATAATTTAGTCTGAAAGCATTTAATGTTGCAAGAAAATGCACAGTTTTATAAAAATATAGAAGGTTAATTAAAAAGCCTTACACAAGAAAAATATATATATTTATATATTAAAGTACAACAGTTATAAACTCAAACTGTGTGGTTAAAGTTGTAAAATGAGGAATGCATTTTCCTATTTTTTCTTCTTTCTGAACTTGCCTGAATACAGGCAGATTTTCCACAAATTATTTTTCTTACAACTTAAAATGCAAGTAAGAGCTAAGTGCGACTGAAAGGCTCCCAGTTTACCCCTTTGCCAACGTCTTCCCCCATTTTGCATCTGAATGTTGCCTGTTTTTTCCCCCCCGTCCTACTTGTATTTCATACCCGTCCTGAATATCTGCTTTAATTTTGGCTCGTCTCCATCAGGCAGTTAGCATTGGCCTCCAGGACCAGCTAATCTGGATTTATACTAAATGAAGACACTAAGAGGCTTACCAAGTGCATGTCTGATATTTTACTGTTTTAACTTTTTAAACCAGATCCCCGCATGAAAAATACTGAACTATACCATCAAGTTCTGTGAGGGGTTTTAGATGCACATTAGATTGGAGTTCAAAAGACCCCACTTGTCAAAAGACATTCCTCCACAACTGAAGTACAGAGAGGTGAGAGGACAGCTTCCAATTTCCATAAGTTGCATCATCTGCTAAGGAATCCTCAGAATGCCATCTTGTGAAAAGGGAAATCAAGTATGAAGCCCGTAGGTGCAAGAGCGGCTGGGATTAGTGAAGAGCACTGTCACTTCTACCTTTAGGTCTCTGTTAATTCCGAAGAAACCACTTTGAACTCTCGCTTTGATGTTCATGACGCACAAAGTAGCAATTCTTAGCGTTTTTTTCGCTGCAAGCGTTTTTCTTTAGCGGTAAGTTCATCGGTTTCTACGTATTCATGTCATATCTTACCACTCTTTTAATGGTCGTGTAAAGCACAGAGCTATCAGATCACAGTTTTTGCCTTTGCTTTTAACACACTTGCTTCGTGATTTCCATCTGGTCGATTTACATAACAAACCTTCGACCCAAGCGACTTGCACAACCAAATAAGCGAGGCCTTCTGACGACTTGTTGGCATGGCTTCGGCGTGTGCGGACAACGAAACAACCGTCTGAGCCATGATTGGTTTCACACAGGGGAGCATCGGCCTTATTTGTCAGCAGTTTATGAAACTTAAAAACCAACTGCTTGCTTCACTCAACAGGCTTTATTGCATTCAAGCAGAGACATGACCAGACACAGGTCAACTCCTGGAATCCACGATGATGAGAATATCCTTTCTCAGTCTCTCACCTGCAGGTGTGACCTCCTGCACACACATACACACACACACACACACATCTTTTCACCCGCACAGACACCCGTACACACACTGTGTCTGTTTCCATTCTTAATTGGAAGTTGTAAGTAGCTGGATTTTAGTAAGTGAACCTAATAGGTCCGGGACTTAATTAGAGAGGTTCTGCTTATGCTATTAATTATCAATTTAATAAATACGACCCGCGACGGTTCATTTCAGAGGCATGGAAGCGGACGGCCAATGAAACAACTTTACTAGGAACAGTGAATACACACATTTTATGTGTTTTTATTATAATTTTTGCAATTTTTATTTCTGATGAAAAAATTTACATAGTTGTTTATTTTGTTTCTATTTTAAGAATCTGCTTCAAATCTTTACCTAATATTTAGAGTTTTGGTTGGATTCATCATTTTAAGTCACTTTGGTGGGTGGTTTTTTTCTTCATCTTTTTATGACAATAATTTTATAGTATATCCAAATTTTCAGTTTCAACCTCCCGTTAGATAATTGTAGATTTTTGTGCATGAGTACATTTTGCAAATGTCAGCATTGTGTTGTTTTTTTTTTTGACAAAGTAACCTTCACCTTCAGCATCTGATTTAAAATGTCAACAATCCAGTAATGTTCTCTGTGTACCCACCTTGTCAGAGCCTAAATCTTTAGAAGGTTTTAAAATGCGACACAGCCTTTTTCTCAAAAATGCTAACAATCTAACCTTTGGTCCAAATGTTAAGAGTCAAATCATTTCCAACTGACAATGTTTTCACATTCCTACCATAATTGCAAGACATCAAGTTCTGTGCGAGATCCAGAACGAATCTGCCTGAATAACCATTTGTGAATCACACACTGCTAAATACTATGAAATACAAAAATGAAAGTCTTTGTATTGAACACACCATAAAACACGGTGGCGGCACTATCATGCTACACAGTTGCTTTTCTTCAGCAGATTTGGGATAAACTGTCCAGAGTTGCAAGTTAAATAATATTTTGACTTTTCATGTTTTCATATATTTTATGCATTTTAAAAGAATGAACCTTTACAGTATTTGCTTCAATTACATGTAGTTATTCTTCCATTTTATTAGAAATTTTAGGTTGCCTTTACGGCAGAGTTCTGAGGAACACACGGTACACACCCTACTTAGAAGTTTGGCTTAGCCTCGCAGACTTCTCTATGAAGAATTAAGACTGTAATTAATGCAATAATCCTATAGACTTTGCGGCTGGAATCTTTGCTGGCTGTATTTCAGCTGTTAAGCAAGACTCGCCACACCATTTTGATGTGATCGTTAAATTCAGGACAAGCATTTGTTTGCGAGTATGAGGATGTAAATCTACCCGGAACAGATGTAATGATGGCTTTGAATTTGGCAGCATGACTGGAGCGTCATACCTGAGAAAAGAATAAATAAAACATGCTCCAGATTCTTTAACACATCTTTTAAAATGTAAGAATTATCTTCAGTGCTCCCCTAACAGGATTTTTTTCTTCTTTCTATTCAAGCAAGGATCCAGTATATATACTTTTAAATACTGGGAAGTTGTGGTGGGTCTTTTACCCCTTATTTGCCATCCTAAATTTAACAAAATACACATTTACAAGATTTACAATGCAAATATACAATCAAAGTGGTGCAAGGCAATGAGGGGGAGGTGAGAAGAAATGCCATTCTCATCCTTTTCAAAGCAGGCTAATACTTAATGCAACATGCAGAAAGAAAGGAAAAAAAACATACAAGACTTGGAAAGGAGGGGGTAGAAAGGTCTGGCTGCAGTCCGGTGGAAATCATTGCCAGGTGTCCACAGTCACCCATGAATACGGGAAGAGAGAGGGATGTGAGGGAGACAACTTCAGAAGTAAACACCGGGCTTATGTGGACTTAGCTCCGAGCATCTGCCGAGCGAGACGCACAACAAAGAGACGTGCAGCAGCAGCAGCAGCAGCAGCAGCAGGGAACCATCTCAACACATCGAGATTCGCCGGCTTTCTGTTTCCACACAGCCTCATCCAAGGTGCTGCGTCTAACTGTGGTCCAAACATCTATCAAGGAATGACGAGCGAGCGCGCAACACCCGCAAAGGGGCAGTAGATGTGGAACGAATGAAGAGACATGCTAACAATATTGACATAATGGTAATGTCAACGATTGGCTTCCTTTATCCTGATGCGCTCTAGAGCCAACCTGGACCTCTATCCCTTCTAATTAGACAACTTTAAAAGGACAAAAAAAAAAACACGCGCATCATTAGGGCATAACTGCTTTATTATCACGTAGTAGTGTATGTATTACCTCTTTGGGGGAAAGCAGGAGTTCAGTCGTGCCCGAAGGGTGGCTGGAGCATGCCAAGCGTGAGAGAGCCACGGTGCAAGCCTGGTGCGCCCGCGGAGCGGATTTGGGGAGGGGGGAAAACTCCTGGTTATTTCCGAGCAGTAGGTCTCCTTCTGTCTCTCTGTCTGGGTCACCCCGCTGAGACGCGCCGTGGGTCTGGTTCTGAGCGGCTGCGAGGACGTGAATAATAAGAGGAGAGCTGTTAGGAGGCGTTCCTCCAGCTCCGGCGCTCCCACTGAAATCAATGGGTGTGTTTACAGCGAGACAACCCCGGGGTGTGTATGGCAAGCCGTTCCTGTACTTAATCCAACGACCTCACCTCTTCAGAGAACAACCATCTGATTGCCATTTTCAAAATAACATTCTTCCAGGTGGTTAAATATATACACGATTACGTTATAACACTAGTACGATTAACTTTCAACACCTCTACAATTCCAGTCCTATAGTAGTAAACTGCATAGCAAAAATATCAGATTTGACCTTTGACCCAAAAGACCAATAGGTCATATCTTGGACTTTTTGAAAGTACCATGAATTTTTCTGACTCAAGGTGGTGTTCACGAATTTCCTACCCGTCCTGAATAAAAAAAAAAAAATGTAATAAAATAATATGTTTTTTTATGGTTCAGACAATTTGATTAAACTGAAATATTTTTTGAAATGTCAACAATGTCATATTATTATTTAGGCTTCTGACCCACATGAACCGAGAACTCTCAGGAGATTATTTACAATGGAGAGGGGGATCCGGCAGCGGGCAGCAACAGGCAACAGCAACGAGCGGTGAGGAACGGGAGACAGCGGGGCGGCAGTAAACGGCGGGGAGCTGGAAACGTCTACGACGTGGGAGACCGGAGGGTGAGGACAGGCAAGGTGAGTAGCAGCAAACGGGTGAGGGAAAATGAATGGAACAATCTTACTGGTGTGGTGTGAACAGTTATCGCCAGAGAGGGGTGAGGCTCTTTCAGCTGTGATGGTGAAGCAGTTGTCCAGGGGGGGGGGTGCAGCTGATGGAGCTATGCTGGAGCGGGCAGACCGAGCTGAGCCAAGAGGAGTGGGGAAACCAGGTGGACGAGAGGAACCAGAGAGGATATTGGAATGAGTTTGAGTTCTGGAGATGACGGTAACCTGAGGTGAGCACAACAGAGGTTAGAGACGTGTGAAAAAACAAAGTAGCAAATAAAAACTCAACAAAGAAAAGGGCAACAGGAGACAAAACGAGAAACATTCAAAATACTTGAAGCAACTAGAGATTGGCACTGAGACCGGTTTTACCGGGAGTAAACAAACACTCCTGATCCACCACTCCTCTCAGCTCATCAGCGCCAACCGGTCGCACCTGGGGTGGCAGGAGCTCCAGCAGAGGAAGAGCACTGGTGACCCCCTGTGGCCAACTGGAGAAGTGGCTGAAAGAAACTCACACTGACAAACAAAAATTCAAATATCACAGTCAGAAACTGTGCAAATTTTTTTTAATACCGACTTTGGGATCCAATATGGCTGCTCCTCTTTTTAACAATATTGTACTTGTTTAAAAAAAATGCAGAACAGGCAACAAATACTTTATTGTTTCCTAATCAGAAATACTTTGTAAATTTAATTGCTGTTTGTGTCTGTTTACCAAATTGGAATCACGACTTTAAACTAAAACGATGTCAAATCGGGTATCATGTCATCTCCAGCTCTAAGTTCAAACATCTAAGGTAAATGGAACGTGCCCCTCAGGTTTCCAGAAGTCCGCATGTAATGGGTTCATCAGCCCCAGACGATTGCTTCTTCCCTGGAAGCACAAATTTATGAAAACTAAAGTTGAGAAGATAACATAAAATGGAAGAATCCAGCGTGAAATCCTACTGTAAGTTAGTGAAGCAATTACCTTTTTTATTCTTGGTTGCAGTAAATTGTTTGTATTTTACATCATTCTCTTTTTGTATATTTTAGTTTCAAACTAAGCAGCGTAGTAGATCAATTTTTTCATCATTGTCAGGATGTGCTTAGAGTCACTTGGAAAACTCTCAGTAAGGATCTTTTTTATTTGTGTTCAAAGAGGGGAATCGCCCAGACCAACAGTAAACCTGGGTCAGAACTGATGTATAAAACGGATAAGAAACATACATTGGTAATACATATTATTTCGTCCATATAGTTTAGCAAAGCAAACAGGCATTTATAAATAATCTTGAAGACAGCTAAGAATCTCTTAAAGTCTAGGTTAAACAGTTTTTTTTTGTTTAAAAGACAAGATAGATTCTTTCTTAAAAAAAAAAAACATGTTCAACATTTATACTGTTTTCATTCTTGAAAAATAGACATAAATCATCAGAATAATGACTAGCAGAATATATTCCTGCATAATAACAAAAGTAAAATTTTTAATGTTTTTCAAACACCCTTTTATACAAAATAGGTTAACTATTTAAAAATGTTATTATTTGAGATGTCAATAATTTTTTTTTTCCATTCAAAATTCGTTTATTCATGTTTAGAATGTTATATAGATATGTATATTCACAATCATATTATCCAGAAGTGGAAATGTAAAGATATCTACAAGTACATCTGTTGGCCTAAGAATTTCTTGAGTGGTTAATAGCCAGAGTGCCTCTGTTTTTTTTCCAGTACATTTCAGATGGCCACGATTCCCACATTTCCATGCTTGCTGTTTAGAATGAGCGTTGATGACAAAAATTGATTTGGTGATGACTCGACATACTCAATGTAACATCAACTTGCCATACTGGAGACTGAGGGAGGGGAGGATCTCTCAGTGCACAAACCCGAGAGAAGAGAGAGACTAAAGACAGAATGGGGGAGTTGCATACATACAGATGTGGACAAGAAGTTGTCTCAAGACAGTGCATTGAAAAGAAACTAGAAGTTACTCTAAGTCGGGTTATAGGTTCAATCCATCCCAGTATGGTAACTTTGATTAAAAATAACAGTTTTTGTGTTCACTCAAGAACCAAAATAGAAAAAAAAAAATGGCACAATATAAAATAATGTCTTCTATTCATAGAAAGAAAGATAACCAATTTACAAAACGATGCTAAAGTTATAAAGGGATTATTACGGCTTCAGATGTAGTATTAATTAATTATGCAGGTAATGATGCACAGACCTAAGCATACGTTTAGGAAGAATATAAATTTAAATGTGGCTCCTCGGCAACAGGTGGGGGAGGGGGCAGCGCTGTACGGTAGGCTCCATATGCCATCAAAATAACATAAAAAAAATAAAACGAGCCCTCTCCGCTGTTTTTCTGATTCGCATCTTCTTGAACTTTCTGAACGTCATGGTACCTGGAAGTCAGCTTCGTCTAGTTATGACATTCATTTAACAAGCTTGTGTCATTTCAAAGCATTCCACTTTTAAATCAGATGTTTCACTTTACATAATTAATTCCTGAAACTCTGTCACGGCTTTTAATTTGGAGCACCATACCGAAATTATTCATGCCCCCCCCCCCCCCCCCCCC
>JAVLVB010001034.1:1571273-1592856 GCA_032876305.1 Orestias chungarensis | reverse complement strand
CTCATTGATATCAGGTTGAGGTTTTTTTCTTGCTCAGGTCTATCTGGACCGACACTTCATGTATAATATATATAAAAAAAAAAGGGTATTGTATTTCCTGTATTCACTTCTATTTAAACAACTGATCGAGATGACTGCAGACCAGTTAAAGCTTGTTAATCTCATCAATTAGAATCAGGTGTGCTGCACCAGGGAAACATGTAAAACCTGCTCTGTGTGACTTGAACATCAGGAAAATCGAAAACTGCTGTTTATTTATTACATTTTTATTTATTTTTTTACTGAGCACCACTTATTAAATGAAACAACATACAACTCCCAATTTTACAAAAATATTTTCACAATATTGCCTTTCTAAATGGGCTGTCATTTCTATTTTGTGTATTTATTCATTGCTCGTTTGCAGTTCTATGTTGTGAAATGACAGCTGCTGCATCCCATTTGGATTGTAAGAGTGATTGCCTTGCAACGGCACTAGTAAGGATCTGTATAAAATGAAATAAAATAAACTGTAAAGTATATGTAATTTAATTTATTTTTGCACAAGCTCAACAAATATATATAGTTTGAGTGGAAGCGAGGTAAAAAGCCATCCCATGTAACAATTATTTGCTACACTCATGTTAAACAAAGCTTGCTGTACAAATCTGTACGAAAAGCTTTCACAATAGCAAGGATATTTGACCATTCCTTAGATTGTCAGATTTCTACATTGTGTGCTTTGCACTACTCTCTCCGGGTTGTTGATTAGATTTCCTGCAAGTATACACAGCATTTCACGTTTTTTTGTTTGTTTTGTTGTCGCTTTATTGCAACTTGCATTAAATTAACCCATTTCCACAAGTACCCCGTTATGACAATGTAAAAACAAAAACAAAAAATTCTGATTAATTGGAAATGGGAAACCAAAAAATCAGTTATTTGTATCCACAGCCTTTGATTGTTCATCCCCCTTTGAAAACAATTACAGCCTCAAGTCGTTTTGAATTTGATCCCATAAAATTAATTTATCTTCAGGCATTTTGGCCCATTCTCTTTTGCAGTATCTCTC
Source organism: Orestias chungarensis (assembly GCA_032876305.1). Lineage (NCBI taxonomy): Eukaryota > Metazoa > Chordata > Actinopteri > Cyprinodontiformes > Cyprinodontidae > Orestias > Orestias chungarensis. The sequence continues at coordinate 1,591,805 of JAVLVB010001034.1, read as the reverse complement.
AAGCTGCATCAGGTTGGGTGGGAGACATCTGTGCACAGCCATTTTCAGATCTTTCTACAGATGTTCAGTTAGAATAGAGTCATGGCATGATGCTGCCATCACCGTGCTTCAAGGGAACAATTAAATTTTGAGCCTTACTTATGAAATTTCATTTGTGTGTTATCTTTTTTTTAAATAACTTTTTCCTTATTGGCATATTTGGGAATTATTGTGAAGGAACCGATTCATCTAATACAATCTGAAAAAACTTTGTAACATAGCAAAATGCGGAAGTAGTATAGAAAAAGTGCACAGGACATAGATCAGTTTTTTTTTATTGTTTAGCTATTTCCTAATGTAAAGGTCAGTTCTCAACTACCTACTACCCATCATCTACTTACATGGCATGTTATCTTGTCTTTTGAATAGTGGCTAGAAGAAATGTGCACTGCTGTTTTTGATTCAAATCTTTATCTGGCATTTTTATATCAGTATATTTAAATGTGAAAGGTCATCATTTAATGATTGTCCTCTGCTGCTTTTTGTAATGTAAGCTCATGGGAATATTTTCCTGGAACTGATCGGGTTGTGGTGGAGTTTTTGTATGACAAAAGTGCAAATAAGACGGACGGGTCACAAGTTAACAGCCAATATGACACACTTAGCCACTTTAACTGGTAAACGGGACTTATTGGGACATTTTCAAGTGAACAACATCACTTGGTTTTCATCTACCATTTAAACAAATATGAATTTATGAGGTAATTCAAAAGTGAGCTGCTTTAAATCGGGAATACATTGAGCACAGCCTCCTCCGGGAACAGCAATCCCATTCATTATCCCAAAGAGGAAGAAACATTACCTGGAAAGCAAATTTAAGGATTAACCTCTGACCAAATGCTTCATGGCTCATCGTCCTGATTGAACCTCCTGGGAAGCTGTACTAAGTGCTACCACCACTGTTTGTTTCTGCAGATGAGCTGTCTGTGGATCATCCAGTCGCTGTCCTGAAGGCACCGAAGGTTTGGGGAGCCCTGCATGGTAGGATTTAATTCATTTATGCTCCTGTTATTCAATACTTATCAAGTCACAAGTACAAAAAAATTGTCTTGTTTCTGTACAGGTTTAGAACATTAAAAAATACATTTCGGTCAAATTCAATATAGCATTGGTCACTGCATTTTAGGTTTGTGTGCATTTTTTGAGCTGACATTCGGTTATTTGTTTCTTATTTTATTTTTATTTTTACCAATTTACAGTTTCTTACAAGTATTCAAATCCAATAAAATTAACTCATTAGGTTACAATCACAAAGCTCCATTTCCAAAGGAATGAGATGCTTGTTCATTGAGCTCTGCAATTGCTCAAAACCAGTCAGAGTAGAAGGAGAGCATATCATTTGCTTTTTCATGTCTTCCCACAGATTCTCCACTTTGACTAAACCATTCTAACACATGAATATGCTGTAATTTCAAATTCGCAATCTTAAACTGCAGTTCTTCTAGAATCAATGGCCTGCAGATTTAGAGATGCACCCATTGGTCCTGAATCAAAATTTGTGAGTTCTGCCTATGTGCTTAACTTTTTGTTGTAGTTGTCTTAATGTAGATACACCTGTTTTTCCTGAAGGAAAGTGTTGCCACCACCATGCATCTCTGGTGGAATAGTGTTGGTTTCATGCTGTACACTATTAAAAAACATGTTTTTCCTCTTATAAAAAGTCATAGACGCAGTGCAAGCTATCGACTACTGTCTTCGCATGCAGGAGTAAATGCTACAAGTCAATGAGTTTTTATAAGCAACCCACTGACTTGTATAAACAAACTTAAATGAATGTATTATGACTGAATTTGGATTATTTTTTTCTTTGAAAGTGGCTTTCTTTTTGCAACTCTCCCATAATGGAGTGCAGACTTAAAAACTGAAGACTTGAATTGTAAATTTGTTCCTGTGCTTCAGAACATTGGTTGATCTGGTGATCGTCGAGCCCAACATTAGCCGTTGCTAGATTTGGTGGACGTTTTTCGGACAGATATAAATTCTTTTTATAACCAACCTCTCTTTTTATCCAACTTTTTTAAGGGCTGGAAACCTTCAGCCAGTTGGTCTATGAGGATGAGTATGGAACTGTAAGTGACACAGTTTGATTTGTCTCCTTGTTTAACTGTCTTTGAATGCAGATATTACACTTTGTTCATGATTTATTTATTTTTTTTGCAACCTTTTCAGAGAACTATCAATTCAACGGTAATCAGTGACTTCCCAAGATTTGCTCACCGAGGCATCTTGTTGGATACATCGCGGCATTTCCTTCCAATTAAAGTCATCCTGGCCAATCTGGTACATATAGTTGCTTTGTTTTTTTTTTCACTGAATATATTTCCATTTTTTTTAGTAATTTAGTTATTTCACTTTGCTCCAACCTTCAGGAAACCATGGCGATGAATAAGTTCAACGTCTTTCACTGGCACATCGTCGATGATCCGTCTTTTCCTTACCTGAGCCGGACATTCCCAGAGCTGAGCCGAAAGGTCAGGGAAGACATCTGTGTTGACCTAAACCGAAACGTTTCAGTTTTTGTCTGTGTCCTAACACAATTTACCAATCATAATTGTTCACAGGGCGCATACCACCCGTACACCCATGTTTACACGCCTGCAGATGTGAAAATGGTGATTGAGTTTGCTCGCCTTATAGGCATTCGGGTCGTCCCAGAGTTTGACACACCAGGACACACACAGTCTTGGGGTAAAGGTGGGTTCTCTAGTTGTTGATATCGCCATTTGGATTTGTGTTCTATGTTCCCCTGACATCTTTAAATAAATGAAATGATGTCTCAGGCCAACCTGACCTGCTCACGCCTTGTTACGCTGGCTCCAAGCCCTCTGGCACCTTCGGACCAGTGAACCCCATCCTGAACTCCACATACTACTTCATGACGCAGTTCTTCAAAGAAATCAGCGAGGTGTTCCCCGATGCTTACGTACACCTGGGAGGTGACGAGGTGGACTTCACGTGCTGGTGAGGAGTCCTTATCGATCCGTCCCAAACATCAAGACAAACATTACCGGCTCCTATTTATTTATTAATTCATTATCCTAACAGGAAGTCCAACCCTGACATTCAAAAGTTCATGGAGCAGCAAGGCTTTGGACAGGACTACAGCAAACTGGAGTCTTTTTACATCCAAAAGTGAAAATCAAATTTTATTTGTTTATTAAAAATGAATAAACAATTTTTTAAATGTAACTTTTTTCACCCCCCTCTAATAGACTTCTCGACATTGTTGCCGCCACCAATAAAGGCTACGTCATCTGGCAGGAGGTGTTTGACAACGGTGTTAAGGTAAAGTCTTACAGGTTGTTCTTTCGGGTTTTCCCCTCTGGATCCCGGCTGTTACCTTATGGTCCCCATCACATATTTTTTACAGTCCGCTGAAACTATTTAGAAAACTGCTTCATAATATACTGTCAGGACAAACTGACAGTTTCATCAAATATACAGGAAGCATACTGTCATGAAAGTTCCCTACTGTAGCTTTCATCCACATGTGACAAATTAGACAGTTTTGAAAATAAAAGCTTTAACCCCATGTTGGAGCAGCATTTCATGGCTGTTCAAAAGAAAATTAAGACAGAAATGTCAAAGGTGGTAAAGATTTACAAAATGTAGTGATCACATTGGACGTCTGTATGGGCTAAGGCCTATGAAAAATAAATGACTGGAAATATATATGCTTTTGAGACTATTTTATATGCAGTTGCTTAAAAGCACTTTATTCCTCTTAGAAACAAATTCAAGGTCAGATTAAGCAGCATTTTTTCTTTAGTGTTTTAATTCAAGCAGGATTTAAAAACTCAAAAAAATCTTGAAGTTGGCTTAAACTTAACCTGAATACTTTGCTAAATAAAACAAGTCACTGTCCAAATAATACCAGATGTATCTGAAGGTGCTTGCAAAAGTTTTTTTTTTTCTTTCCAGCAACTATTTACCTTTTTTGTTTTATTCTGTAAATGCATTATGCAAGTTAAAGACATAGCTTGGCTTGTAACGATTTCAGCTTAAGCCCGACACGGTTGTGCATGTTTGGATCGGAGGCGGGACTAACTCGGAGATGAGCAAAGTGACTGCCGCAGGATACACCACCATCCTCTCCGCCCCATGGTACTTAGATTATATTAGCGTGGGACAAGACTGGCAGAAGTACTACCAGGTCGAGCCACTCAACTTCAACGGTCAGTTTTAGTTGATAATGATGGTGATGATGATATAAAAATACATTTTTTGAAATCTTTTAATGGTGTGAGGGGAAACTTTCAACCTTTAACTCTTTGGCCTGCCTTTATTCAACAGTCTTACATTAAAAAATAAAAATAAAATCTCTATGGTTGAGACTACTAATGTCAGATTGATGCTGTGTTAACATGGGGCAGCGTGGCTGGTGGTTTTGCTATTTTTAAAAATGTTTTTCTCCCAAGCTTTGTGTATTTTACCACACTCGTTTAACCAAACTTTAGATTAGCCTTTTTTCAGATAAAGCAGAGAACAATCTAAAGGCAAGGCAGATTAGAAAGGAGCTCTAAAACCTTTCTTTTCCTCTATGTTTTCGAGGGACTACAAGCAGATGGAAAAACTCATTATGATCTTGTATTTCCATCGGTCTCCCTCTGTGTCTGTGTGTGTGTGTAGCTGAAACCAGACACAATAATCCACGTTTGGAAAGGAAACCAGGAAAAATACCAGACCGAGATGGCAAATATTACGTCGGCAGGGTACAAGACCCTGCTGTCCTCTCCCTGGTACCTAAACCGTATCTCCTACGGCCAGGATTGGCAGGGCCATTACAAAGCCGACCCGCAAGATTTTAAGGGTTTGTGTCTGAATGATGAACAAGATCATCCCATTTCATTGTGTTATTTTTAGATGGTTGCAAAAAGCAACCTAGCAGAGGGGAAAATAAATCTTCTTAAACTCCTCGTCCCTGTTGTTGCAGACTTTTATCATTGCAACACAGCTAACTTCTGCAAGAGGCAGCAACTGTCTTTAACAGCCTGTTGACTAATTTAATCATAGCCTGAAGACCAAAGGGCAAAATCTAAAAACAATGAGTCCAATGTTTAAACCACCCGTAACGTAATCAAGAGATTCTTTTGCTGCACAAGTCGAAAGGTTTTTGCAGATCTTACAAAGAAAACCCAGCGCATGCTGACTCAAACATGACTCAGTGCGCAAAGGTTAATGGGTCAGACCTGTTTACAGAAAAATCCATGGATATAAAATGATATGTGTACAGTGTGCATCTGAGCTAGAAGTCTAAGCTCGCACTTTTCGTTCAAATATCTTTGAATAGGAGCTGCCACACAACAACCATTGTTATAAATATAGTTAGACTGTAAACATTAATTTGAATATATTTGTCACTTTTCTGAATTTAACATGAGGAATCTGGACATGATTACGTTCAGCAAAGGCCGGCTAAATTCTAAATCACTCCTGTGCAAGCCTTCGTAAGCCTGTTGAATAAAGAGAGTAAAATTATAGTTGTGCTTATGCATTGGAAGAGGGATTAACTTAAGTTTTTTTTTTTTTTTTTTTTAAACAAAATATGAAACAGGAACTGAAGAACAAAAGAAGCTCGTCATTGGTGGAGAGGCTTGCCTTTGGGGAGAGTACGTAGATGCTACAAATCTGACACCCAGACTCTGGTAAAACATCAATCTTTGCTTCAATACATATGATACCTAGTTAACTTTTACATTTTGCACTGCTGTAAACACCTCTGTGTATTTTGGGTTGGTTGTTTGAGAAGACTGTGTTCTCAAACAACCAATCCAAGTGCACAAACTGTAAATTGAAAATAAAAGTTGCACAGCCTTTAAAGATCTGAATAGTGTGGTATTCCTTAGGCATAATTTCTGGTTCAAGTGGTATAAAGTGTGTGTGTGTATATGAGTATATGTATATATGTGTGTGTATATATGTATGTATATGTGTGTATAGCAAAAATCAGAATGATGCTTTATCGTTAGGCCTCGAGCCAGTGCTGTAGCAGAGCGCCTGTGGAGCGCCAAAGAGGTCAAAGACATTGGCGATGCTTACAACAGACTTTCTGTTCACCGCTGTCGCTTGGTAGAGTAAGTATCTAATTCAAATAAACATTAAAGAGTGTAAAGGATATAAGGAGCCTTTTTTTTAAAGGATATTTTCTCCATCAGGCGTGGGATACCAGCTGAGCCCTTATCTCCCAGCTTTTGTCCACATGAATACAAAGGTATCTGATCCCTAAACTTCTGGTCTGGGAGGAGAAAAAAGGGAAGGACCACTACCCACAATCAACATTTATATGCCTGGTTTTTAAAATATGGAGTTGAATGAAAAGCTTCCTTTTTCAGAGCCGACACTGTATTTGTGAATGTGATTCACAAATTGTATCTTTTGTCAATATGGATGATTTTTCTTTTTGTTGTGAGACTTTCTAAAGATTTCAATAAAATCTTTAAATTGTAATTGCTGTACTTTGCTTTTATTAGAAAAAAACTATACAGAAACAAAAATACTATCCTGGACATCTGAAGTATGGCATAGTATTTTAATGTCATCATTTCCAAAATAAATAGATTTTTTTTTTTTTCCTAAAGCCTCCAAAACGGTGAAAATGATGTTGGTCTTTTCTGATTACATATTTCCAGACATTCTTTTGAGAAGCGCGCTCTGGTCATGAGGGTTCATGGCCTCGTAGGCATCCAGCTCCATTGAGAAAGTTGCGTTCCCAGAAGTCACAGTTCGCAGGACGGTTGAATAACCCTTTAATGTATAAGAACATTAATAAATTCCAGAATTAAACAAAAAAAGAAAGTATCTCATTTGAAGTTGAAACTCACCATCATTTCAGCAAGAGGCACAGTTGCTAGCAGCACCTTATTGTCATGACGACTCTGGATGTCCCTGACAGTCCCCCGTCTTTGGGCCAAGTCGCCCAGCACTGAGCTGAGGTGCTCCTCTCCGACGGTCACCTCCAGGGACATGACCGGTTCCAGGATCTGCCCACCTGCAAGCCTCATGGCCTGAGTCCCAAAGCAACACAGTTAGTGTGTTTCCATCTTTGTACGCTGACTTTTAAGACTAATAAAGGTTTACCTTCTGCATGCAACGGGACACACAGGCGGACACCATGGCTGGCGACGTCCCTGATTCCACAGAAATGCTGTTGATCCTAGAAGATGTGGCCTGTACAGGATAACCCAGCAGTGGGCCTGGAGAACAGACATCTGGTCTTTAGCAATGAGGTTAAGTGCAAAAATGGCAGGTCACACATTTAATAAACGTAAAGGTTCGAATGTAACTAAACACAATAAAAGGATTATTACACAAGGTAATGAACTGAATTTCAGATTTTGTCTGCCTCAATAACAGCCAGCTGCAATACGCGTATTGATACCAGGAAGTATAGCACGGAATTAAGGATGGCATTGAGGGGAAGCAACCAAAAGGAGCACAGAAACTACAGAGGGGCAAGAGATTCGTATAGTGGGTGGGAATCTATCTGTACATCTACAGGGGGCAAACAGCTGGAATAAATAACTCTTGTGCAATGTAGACATTTTGGTCTACTGGGGTTGGACAATGAAACTAAAACACCTGGTTTTAGACCACAGTTATTTATTATTAAATAACTGCACCCAATATAGTGTCAACTTGTTTCGGAAATGCCAAGATATGGAAGTCCAAACCATCACAGATCCACCCCCATGCTTCACTCTGGGCATGCGACAGTCTGGGTGGTACACTTTTTTGGGGATTCTCCACACCGTAATTCTCTCGGATGTAGGGAAAGCAGTAAAGGTGGAGTCATCAGAGAACAATTCATGTTCACATTGTCCACAGCCCAAGATTTGCGCTCCTTATATATAGAATTCCTCTTACAGATAGTAACTAAAGCTGTAATCTTTTAGATTACAGAATCCTGATGTGCTAGAATGGCTCAATCAAAGCCCAAGACGTCAGACCTCGGATTTTCCAGTAACTTTTGTGGTGCTGCCAATCTCAGCCAGGTCATTCTTGAAAGATAAGTATTTTTAAAGAATTACAGTATGCCTTGTTAAATAACTGTTCCAAATAAAACACCTTAAAACAATTAAGCATCTATGGGAAAACTTTTGATGTTAACATTAACTACCAATCTAATATGACCAAGTTTGTGTTATGTTTGAAAAAAAATCTTGTCTCTAGTTTTGAAAAGTTGGCAGAGATCCTCCAATATTTTCAACTGGAACTGCAGACAGAAGATAAATTTGTCAAAAAAGTGCAAACCCTTTTATCCCCCCCCAACTTACGAACTATGTATTTGGTATGTATTAGCATTGCTCTTTGAGTTTGAATGCGTACACAATTCACCCCACAACTCCAAAATTAAAGTGCTAAAATTTATTTTGTGACCTCCCTAATCCGGATTTTTTATTATTAAACATTTTTACCTCTGCCTTGTTGTCTTCCATTGCCCCTTGGCTTTCACAAAACTGCTTACTGCTAGGTGAAACGTTCCCCAAAAAGACCAAATGTTGGGTGTAGAATGTCAGTTAAAGTTGTATTTGTTTTTTACATTGAAGGAATCTTTACCTTGCAGATATGAGCCCTGCACTCCATTTTCCAAAGCCTCTTTCATTTCTTGTGACATCTGCACTTCTAGTTCTTCCGAAAATGCTACGTGACACGAAGGGACGTCCGCTGGTCTGACGGTCAGATTCACTGATGCAACATGCCTTCTGTTCCCTATGGTACGGTCCAGAGTCTCTAACAGAGCACAAGGCCAAGGTTGGTTTGTGTATAAGCTTACATGTTTAAGTGAAAGTAAAATTCAATCAAACAGTAAACATTACCCGTAGTCGAGACCTCTTGAAGAATAGTTTCTCTGTAGGCCACCTGCAGGGGCCCTAGGTGAGTCTCGATGCCGTACTCCCGTCTGATGCGATCGTGGATGATCTCGATGTGCAGCTCCCCCATCCCACACAGGATGGTCTTAGCACCGACAGAAGACAGGACATTTAGTTAGTTCACTTTGCCCAGAACTAAGCTGAAACTGATCCCAAAACAGTATTACCTGACTAGAATCAGGGTCAACTCTGACTTTGAGACTGGGGTCTTCTCTCTGGAGGCAGTTCAGTGCATTCTCCAGATCTTTCAGTGAAAAAAAACATTTCATTTGAAAGGCTAGAAAATTTGCAAGGGGTCAAATAAATACAGTACAGTGGTAATTTGTAACTTTAAAGTCTCCTGGTGGATTGTCATGTGAAGGTGTGAAAATCAGCAGAATTGTTACGTGGAAGGGGGAAAAAAAAAAGGATACGGATATTAGATCATATGCTGCTCTCCAATCCTGAACCACATTTTCATTTGTTGGCTGGCGTATTTTACCAATCCTCTGTCTCTTTTACCTTCAACAAGCTAAACATTTGTGCATTCATGTGCTTAAAAAAATGTTAAGACCATGTATTCTAATGCCTGCACGAGACAATTATGTGCTAGATTGTGTTGGGCTTTCACATAAAATATGCTCAACGCATTAAAGTCAAAAAATGTGAAAACGTTTATTAATAATTTGGGTAGTGCAATCTTTGACTCCAACACCGACCTGCCTGTCTGGCCATGGTTGGGGGTTCTATGGTGCAGAAAAAGACAGGATTAGGAACTTCCACTCCGGACAGGACGACGCCAGCCTGTTCCGCTCCCTTCTTCCCGCTGTCGCTGTTGTTCTGGGCTCGGTGAGCAGCAGCCGCTGCTGACGCCTTGGAGGAAACTATGGTGTCTCCCGTGACCGTCTGATGTGAAAACAGAAAATATGAGCAACCTTTAAAATGTCTAAAGGCTTTGGGGATTAAAAAAACAAAAATCTGTATTTAAGCAGATTTATGCTCAACCTGCTTCAGTCCTACAGTCAGGGCAATGTTCCCTGCACTCATTGAGGGGATTTCAACATGCTGATCAGCAAACGGCACCAGCAGCCTGCTCATCCTCTCCCTGGAAACGGACAACATCTGTCAGTTTGCATTTGAGCAAGAACTGATGATTAAATACAGAAAAAAAAAAAAGCGTGATGGAAACAACATACGTGCTGTTCCGGTTTATGTTGTGTAAAGCCGTCTGTGCTTTCAGAGTTCCAGAGTAGATCCTCAGGAACACCAGGGGACCCCGCTGTTTGTCATGGAGAACCTTAAAGGCCAAGGCACACAGGTCGTCTTTGTACCACTGTCTGTCAGGTTAGGGAGGAGGAAAATCAACAGAATAAGTATATATGTATATATATATATATATATATATATATATATATATATATATATATATATATATATATATATATATGTTTATATGTGTATATATATGTTTATATGTGTATATATATATATATATATATATATATAATAAAACCATACAAAATGTATCATCAAGATGTAATTTTTGTGATTTGTCAACAGTGATGCATATTAGCTTCAGGCTAATATGGCCCAAATTCTTATACCGATGCATCTTTACTTTGAAAAGTTAAAATGGATATTGAGTCTTTTTAGCAGCTATAGTCTTGCAGAGAACCAAAATTTTAATTAGATTCTACCTGCTACGCTTAAATACATGTTTTTCTTGTCTTTTTCAGTTTGGAAAGGAATCATTTCTTACAGTGGATTTTCTGCACTTCTTTAATTAAGTAAACTCAAATGAAAAGGTTAAGACTTCTCAGCACCTCTGCAAAGACAGATGAATTTTCCACACGGTACTGTATGAATAAACATCCAAGTCAAACGTACTTATTCAAACTTACTAGCGAGTTCACTCACACAAGGTCATGGTGCCGTTCGCTGGGAGCGGGCAGGTAGGCAGTGATGGCGTCTAAAAGAGGCTGAATGCCTCTGTTTTTCAAAGAGCTCCCGCAGAGCACTGGGACAACTTTGCGGGCCAGGGTCACTCGGCGCAGAGCTTCTCGAACCTGGAATCATATTCGACACAGTTCAGTTTGTGTTCAAAACGATGCTACGCAAAGTCGTGTTCTTGCTATGGGCAATGAGGGACATACTTTATTTACAGGAATGTCATCGAAATGATCACTAAAATCTGTCAGCATGAGTTCCGCGAACTCATCGTCCAGATCAGCCACCTGGAATAAAAAAAAAAAAAAATCAGAAGCCAGTCTTGCTTAAAGATACCTGTTCCCACAAACCCCAGGATCCGTACCTGCTCAATAAGTGCTGTCCTGGCTTCTCTGGCTGCTTGTTTGAGTTCTGGATCTTCAGACTGCCCGAGAGATGTGACTTCAAATGTTCGTCCATCGTCTCGTGTCGACGTCTGCTTCCATATGAGCTTCTGATTGGTTAACAAGTCGACCACACCTGTAAAGTTCTTCCCGCTGCCAATGGGTATCTATGGGGGGGAAAAACGACCTTGAATATTATGAAACAAAAAAGTTCTAAAGGTAAACATATTCTGAAAAGGAATAAATAATACTCTGAAATCAAATACGAAGATTTTTTACATTTAAGAAAACATCATGTTTAATTTATAAAGTCTTCATTTTATATCGAAACAAAGAAATCAAGCAAACTTTTTAAACATTTACAAATAGAGCCCATTATATGTAGAACGCGTTTAATAGGAAAGAGTGAGATATTAATAGTCTTGTTTTCATCAAATTCTCATGCAAATGTTGAGGAATTCAAAAAATAATAATAATTATGAATTATGCGCTTTCACATCCACTGATACGGAGCAAGTCAAACAGGATAAGTCGACCATTATTAGTTCAGATGTTGAGATTACACAAGGCTTTAATAAATAAACACGAAGTAAGGAAATAAATGTGTTTCCACCTCTCTACTGGCTAATTTTAAAATTGTTTCTGAATATGTGGATCTATAACAGATGTTTCTGTTTCCATCATCCTTTTCTAATGAATTCAATGAAATCAAACGTTTATAATATCACAGCTACTTTTTGGGGGTTTTCTTTTCTTGTATTTGATCACCTGACAATCTTGGACTGGGAATTGAATGCTTTATACACAGCGCCCCCAAGTGGTCAAATAATCATAAACTGAATTAAATTATATTTAAAAAATTGAAAAACAGTAGGTCACATGCCATGTCAGTCCAAATATTTTGTTTGTTAAGGGAGGCAAATCATTATTGCCGACATAGTATCAGCATACCTCTGAATGAGATTAGGTATTGTATTTTTATTTTTTTTTGGATGGTGGAGATAAATGTATTAAACTATTATATCAGATTTCAATTTCTGTTACCTCTACTCGAGTTTGGATTAATATTTTGTGAGGCTTTCGGATGTTCTTTGGAATTTTTTCTTTAGAATTGATCTAACAATAGGGTTAAGCTGTCTGGTATTATAAAAAAATGTAATTGATTGCACTCAAAATTCCGCAGAGGACTTCTGGCAGAGATTCAGTATTTAAAAAGTAATTATTGGGGCGATTAAAGCGTTTTCAAAAGCCTACCTGCAGGAGGACTGGATTGGCTTTCAATTTCAGTCGTATGCTCTCCATCGAGAAATTTAGGCTGCAAAAAAAGCAATTGTGGCTTAATTTTCAATACCTTGTGAAACAATCCCACAGTTTGCAGTAGATAAGCTGAGTCAATTACTCTGCAGCAGGTTTGTCCATCTTGTTCAGGAAACAGACACAGGGTATATTGTGCTTCTCTGCCTGCCTCCAAACAGTCAAAGTCTGAGCCTGTTCGGGTTTTTAAATATAAAAGATGTGGTTATGACCACCGGGGGAAAAACATTATAAAATTTAACAACAGCTCCTTGCAAACCTCCACGCCAGCAGACGCGTCAAACACGGCGACAGCTCCGTCGAGAACACGGAGCGCCCGTTCCACCTCCAGAGTGAAGTCAACATGTCCTGCAAGCACACAGGTTTTACTCTCTCGGCTCCTTCACACTTAAATGTGAATGTTTCTACGTTTACACTGCTTGTTCATTTTACCCGGAGTGTCTATAAGGTTGATGCGATGACTTTTCCAATCGAACGTAACTGCCGCTGACTGTATGGTGATGCCACGTTCCCTCTCTTGAGCCATGAAATCTGTGACTGTGTCGCCATCGTCCACATCTTTTACAAAAACAAACCAGAATGCATGAGCAAACGGTTCAAACATGGAAAACGGATATTAAGATGGTGCTCTCTGACGCACACCTCCTAATGCCCTAGTATAGCCGGAGTAATACAGCATCCTCTCCGTTGTGGTTGTTTTCCCTGCATCGATGTGAGCCATGATGCCGATGTTTCGTACCCTGGAGAAACACACCTCACCTTAAGAATCATCACCCATCACAGCATGTAGGAAATCACCAAACTGGCTGCTGAAAAGAAAATACTTACTTGGAAATATCAGGGTTGAGCACGGCCCGAAGTGACTTGATATCATCTGTTACACAGAGCAGGTTATTTTGTGAAACAGTACTTGTAGAAACATTGCTTAATGTGAACGTTTTACAAGAGAAAAAACTGTCATAATGATAATAATTATAATATAAAAATGTTTTTTTTATTATTCTGAAAAAAATACCACTTTCCATAAATCTCTTAAATGCCTTCCAAATGCTTTTACAAACCCTCAGGGGGGCTTAATACATATGCACACCTTACTTTTTTGAATTAGTATGTGTAAAAATGTTGAGATCAATGGAAAACTGTAATGCCCGTCACAATTATAAGCCAATTCCTGTTAATTTATCACTTAAAAGCTAATCAAAACACTTTCAAATTGGCAATGACAATGTGACAAAATGCACATATAACCTACTTCCAAGGTGCTTGGAGAGGGATCTCTCTGTAAATCATTTGAGCTGCAGCATGTATGACCTTAACATTGCCTTTCAGAAGGGATAAACCTTTAAGATAAATGCTGATTTGTAGCATGAAAAAAATAAATATGCCCAGTAAGTAAAGTGACACAAACTCACCTGGCAGAACTCCATAATATCTTCTTATACGCCAGCTTGGAATACATCCACAGCTCTGTGATCCAGCTCGTAATAAACACCTTCCCTGTGGAGGACACTGTTAATAATCATATCAGTTAAATGAGAAAATGTTGTAAACGGAATAGGTCTTACCAATATGATCCTGTTGAACGTGTGCAAGGCTTTTACAGACATCTCAAGTGTCTGCTTGTTATAAAAGCTCCTTCCTGTCTTCCTGTTGGACCGTCAGTGACTGTGAGACCGAGCAGAGGAGTTTCACTTTATTCCTTACAAAGCAAATAAAAACATTAATATAAATTAGACATAATAAGGCAAATATTAAATTACCCTTCAGACAATCATTTTTTTGTTACTCTTGTCATGTGTAGGGCGCAACACCAAAACATCTCCCCCGGAATACTACGGCTGCGTCATTTAGTTCCGCATTGAAGTGTATTTTTTTATTTTAGCATAGTTTACTATTTTAGAATATACAAAAATGAATATAATGTTATATTTAGATATTCCCGACAAAGCTGTAATTAATAAGTCGTACCTTTTATAACAGAAACGCCAACAAGGAGAAAACAAAACCGGATTTGCGGTTTCAGCGCGATGACGCACTTCCTCTACGTATCGGCTCCGGGGAAAACAACATCATTACAGCCCGAGTCTGAAGTTAAAACGCCTCAAATCCTCGTGCTTTCACCGACTGTAACCACCCGCAACGCATTTATTGGAAGAAGGAACATCCTAAATAGAAAATGGTAAGAAAGCCGGTCGTCTAAATGTTGGTATTTCGGTGTTGCGGGGGACTTTTAAGTGTAGCACTTTCTTAGCTAGCTTTAGCTCTGGTCCGCATGTGGCTACGAGGAGAGGCGCTGCCATCAACCAAAGCTGGCTTTCTATTGTTTCATCTTTATTTCCCCTCAGAATTTAATAAAAACTGTTTCGGCCACTACAGTTTAAATTGGTTTTAATACATATCCAGCAGCGACGGGACCAGATGTTCCCCCACCTGTATGGAGAATAAATCAGGTTCAACCCATTTTACCCCATATGCTGCACACTGCTTGGTCAGCTGGCCGAAATGCGCCTAAAAGGATTTTCCCTCACCTACACGAAAGGCAAACATGACTGTTGTAATATCTTTAGTTGTAAAAAATAATCCTGTGGAAACGACTGGAGTGCAAAGTGAGACTTTTCTACCTCACTTTGTTGCTACAGAGCAATATTTATTTATTTGATTTCCACAGAGCAATAAAGGTCACAAAATGCCAAAATAGGCACGATATCCTCTTAAAGAAGGATTTGCAAACAAAACAAACACAGAAAAATATTTACAGCCTATGTGTAATTATCGAACATATTATGAATATTGTTAAAAAATATCAAGTAATAGTTGCTAACCTTCAAATTACACATAATTTATGCTTTCCTGTTTTAATGTAAATAACTTGTAATACTTTTATGTGCTATATATATATATATTTTTTTTTTATGTTTGCCCAAGTAATGCACTACAACAAATCTACCTTAAAAACCTTCATAAAATCACAAACCAGCTGGGACCTACTGTTTATATCACCTTTTCAAATCCATAAGAAGTGATATCTGCTCATGACCATTTAAATATTAGAAGGCTGGATCTTTTTCCGTACTGTCTTAACTGCAATTTTGACTTAACCGTATGTGTGTATTTTGTTTTTCAGCCTCAGAACGAGCACATTGAGTTGCACCGCAAGCGACACGGCTACCGCCTGGACCACCATGAAAGGAAACGTAAAAAGGAGAGCCGAGAGGTCCATGAGCGATCCCACAAAGCCAGGAAGATGATCGGGTTGAAGGCCAAGCTCTACCACAAACAGAGACATGCAGAGAAGATCCAGATGAAAAAGACGTAAGTGTGAAATGAGAAAACCTCGTTCGTTTTGTGTCTCGTCTTTTTTGTAACGTGTATTATGCCCTCATTGTTTGCAGCATCAAAATGCACGAACAGAGGAAGACCAAGCAGAAGGACGATGACAAGACTCCTGAAGGAGCCGTCCCAGCATACCTGTTGGACAGAGAGGGACAGTCTCGCGCAAAGGTCCTCTCCAACATGATCAAACAGAAGAGGAAAGAAAAGGCTGTAAGTGTGGTTTTAAAATAAACATGCACCTATGAAGAGATGTTTGGGGAAACTAACATTATGGTCATTGTAGGGCAAGTGGGAGGTGCCTATGCCAAAGGTTCGCTCTCAAGGAGAGACAGAAGTGCTTAAAGTCATCCGAACCGGAAAGAGACAAAAGAAAGCCTGGAAGAGGATGGTCACCAAAGTTTGCTTTGTTGGTGACGGTTTCACGAGAAAACCTCCAAAGTACGAGCGTTTCATCAGACCCATGGTAAGCCCACGGTGCAGGTGGAAATTTCAACGCTGGTGTTCCTCGTTTTCTACTTGTTGGACATCCATCCAATTCTTCTCTACTTTTCAGGGTCTACGTTTTAAGAAGGCTCACGTCACGCACCCAGAGCTGAAAGCAACGTTCTGCCTTCCCATCCTGGGAGTGAAGAAGAACCCTTCGTCGCCGCTTTACACGTCACTGGGAGTCATCACTAAGGGAACGGTGATAGAGGTCAACGTCAGCGAGCTGGGCCTGGTCACTCAGGGTGGAAAGGTTATCTGGGGTGAGCAAACCATCCAATTTCTGATGAGAACTTTTTCCTTTTCTAATTTAGATAACTGTGGAACGACCTGGGAGTATTGCATAGTGTTTGCGTACCAGACAGGGAAGGATGTGGATGATGTAAACATTTTTTTTTCTTTTAGACACCCTGTTTAAGCATCTCGAAAAACCCCACTCCCATCCACGACTCTTATTTGCCAATTAGTTTTTTTCCTAAGCGTGTCATGCTATGTGATTAAGTTTTTAGATGATGCTGCTCTCCTGTCTTTGTTACAGGGAGCAAACTCTGGCCATGGCCATGCTTTACCTGACTTCATTAAGTGGTGTGATTACAATTATTTTTGGATTAAAATGTGACTAAAATTAAAGAATTGATTGTAGATCATAGGAAAATAATCCACCACCTCTAAACCAAGTACTATCCACGGTGAGGTAGTTGATATTGTGGACTATCTGGGTACTCTGTTCAAATCTTTCCTCAAGTATGATTAAAAAACACAGAACAGATCGTGAAAAGAGGTCAGCAAAGAGTTTTTCTGCTGAGGAAACTCAATTCTTTCAGTGTATCTGTCAGTATCTTAAATATTTTATATCTATTCTTTTATTGAAACTCTCTTAACCTTTCCTTTTATGTGTTGGTATCATGTGTTAAAAATTATAAGAGTCTGAACAACATCGTGTAGGTGTGTAGTAAGATCACAGGAGTCCAGATTTCAGATGTGAGCTCTGTTTTGAGGGAAAACAGTTCTTCAGGAAACAAGATCCATACTGAGCCAGCCCAACCATGTTCTTAGAGCTCAGGTGGTGCTAATGCCCTCACAATGGCACTATGTTTCTCCAAAACCAACTCTTTTATCCCTTCAGCCATTGGGCTTTTAAACTCTGCTGGTCAGTAGCCAAAGCAGTGGCTATTTTATTGTTGTTGTTTTTTTATTGTCCCATAATGCATGTAGTAGGTGTCAATATTGCTTATGTTGCACTGACAGTGTTTGCATTGATGTTGAATCAGGCTGAATGAGAACATTTGTATATTCCATTGTATTGCTACTGCTAATCCACCTCATTTGCTTTTGTTGCTCCTTTATACACACACATATTTATACAGTACCATATGATTGATTGTTTTATTGACCAAAGAGAGGTGGAAACTGAATTGCCTTTTTTGGGGGGTAAATGTAGTTGTTAGAAGTTTGAAGTAAATACAAACCAATAAATGCAGGGAATCATTAAATTGATGTCGTTTTCTCCTTTTTAGGAAAATACGCGCAGGTGACCAATAACCCAGAGAACGATGGCTGTATTAACGGGGTTTTACTGGTATAAGACTCTCCCGCTTGACCTGATGACTTCCTATTTACACCAAGGGCATTGATCGCATCCCGGAAACGACAACAAACAGTGGAGCTTTTCCGCTAAGCTTTCGGGAAGAGCTGGGATGGGCTTCATCTGCTGCAGCAAAAAGGGACACTCTGACAGGACAACAGATGTTTGATATAAATAAAATACAATAAAATATTCTGCCGAGTTTTGTGCTTTACTTCTAAACTCTGCAACATTTAAAAAATATATACAGATCAGGTTGTTTATTGCACATTTAAAAACATCTGCTATGGTAAATTATGTTTTTCTTTTGTCTTTTACCACAAATGCTCAAATTTAACTATTCTAAAGCTTTTATCTCATTTGATTAAAAAGCGTATTTTACTATGGGATTTTTGGTATCACAACCTGAATCCCACAATATAAAAAAAAATCTAAAATGGACCATCTTATATTAAATACATGTCCTTTCTATCGAGAAGAATTTTTTCACCCACCAAATTCAAAAACATTTTAGTGCTTTAAAAGAGAGTAATCAACCCAAACTTTAGCGACCCCCATGAAGTACCTCCTCGGACCCCATGTTGAAGACCTCTGCTCTAAGGTATCCTTTAGTGTGGAGTTAAATTCCTTAACCAGAGGTAGAATGTAAACGGCAAACGTGGGAATCTGCCTGGATCAGGTTACTCTCGTTAACTGAGTGACTGTGCAGAGAGACTAGTGAGACACTTAAAACATTTGTACCCTTGGGGTTTTATATGCTGTGCTTGTACCCAATTTCCACTTTTTGAGTTCCACTTTTTTTCTTTTTCTTAAAAAATAAACACATTTATAACTACAGTCTCCCCAACATCAACTTTCTCTTAAAGATAAAGTTTAAAAAAAAATGTTTTAATGTGTTTCTCACTTAGGTTAGATTTATTGTCTTGGTGAGCAACATTGGGGTTAAAAGCCTTGAAATATATTTTTTTATTTTACTAGAATAAAACAAATGAAAAAAAAGAGCAAAAATCACTATTGGTAAAGTATTTTTGGCAACCATTTAGAGCTCTTATATTTCAAAAGGTCACACTGGGGTCATGAGGCTGACTCGTGCTTGTCTCCTTAAGAGACAGGGTGGGATGATGCATGTCACATTAATATAAATCATGCTCAAATATACTGTATTTTTCTCATTTTCTTACATGTTTGTACACACGCTGCTGGAAGCTGGAACTACAAACATCTGGGGTGCTGCAACGGCTGCGTGGCAGAGCTGCTGCGTTTTGTAGATCCGTGTGAATTTTCACGTGTGACAAAAAGACATGTCGAGCCAACAGTGCTGATTAGTGTTTATGTAATTTCTATGTGAAAATCTTTTTTTATTCAACAATTCCTCTTTATTGGTTTAGAGCAGCCCGATCAAACTGCATTTGCCATCCAGCCCGAGGTTGTGTCCAGCTTCAGTACACTGTGTTCATTTTTCTGTTGCACCTGAAGTTGCACTTTGCACAGTCATGCTGTGCAAGCAGTTCGGTCAATACACAACTTCCCCAATTTGACGCCAGAGTCGACGGTTGGAACATTTGACCGCCTCTTCTCCTGACAAATTACAATCAACTAAAGCTGATGAACAAAAGATGACAGAGTGAGCTTGAATGTGACGTTTCCTTTTCTGTTGCAGGAGTGATATGTTGACGTTCAGAAAAAGAAAAAGCATCTTTATTTATTGCCAGTGATGATCTGGCAATGTTTGCAAGAGAGTTCTGTGGACAGCAGCGGTTTACTTTCACATTCAAAGGAAACAAACAAAAAAAAGCAGTTCAGAGAAGGTTTTTTTCCACCAGATGCTATGAAAAGTGCATACATTCCTCTTAATAAAGCAACTTTTTTTTATTCTAACAAACATAACCAAAAAAAAAGAAAAACATGAGAAATATTATGGAACTTAATCCACCAATAATATACAGAACAATGTTAAAAACAAAAGTAATGTGTGAACACTAGGACCAAAAAGTCAAGAAATTTAGAAAATTCTGTGATGCTGTTGCCGAAAATTGTACATTACAACTTTTCAATATAAATAACCCCATATTTTACAGAATTTTACTAAAAATATAAATCTGGTGTAAAAATTATGGGCGTCTATCCATCCTATTGTTTAAATGTATCAATATACCACAACATAAACAGAGTCCTACCCAAATATCGTGTCCAAGATGCTTCAATTTCGCACCTAATGTTATCGTGATGACATTTAGAAATAACGTCACCTCAAGAAAATCTGACAAACTTACAGTTTAAGGCTTTAACCATGAGGCTATTGCAGCTTTTTTTTTTTGCGTTCCAGTTGATACTGTTCTTTCTCAGCTTAAATGCAGGATTTGAAAGTGATATCAGGGCAGAGTGACACAAGCAGGGTTTAAGCGAGTCAAATTTAAGACATTTAAAAGGCATTTTTTTAATACCACCGTGAAGCAAAATTTAAAAAAATGAACGAATCTATAAATACAGGTTGGTGGAAGCTTGACTCCCTTTAGTTACAGCAGATTGAAGATGTCAGCGGCTGCGCGTGACTCAAACTGACAGAAAAGACACACCAGAAGGGGGGGGGGGGGGGGGG
>JAVLVB010001034.1:1521917-1571173 GCA_032876305.1 Orestias chungarensis | reverse complement strand
CCCTAGGTTACCAACAAGCTATCTTGTAAAATGAAACTGAAAATTATCGTATCCAACTTAACGGTTTTATCAAAATAAAAGATGCTTTGTGCCAAACCTCATGTTTTGTTTTTGTAAAAAGCAAGAGATTACTTAGACTCATCATACCTAAACAATTAACTAGGATAAGTGCGCTATAAATGTCATGATAGCAATAAATTTACCTCCATGGGAAAATGTTTCCAAAATGGTACGTTGTGATTTCATTTTTTCCCCCCAGCCCATCACAAAAACGAGACATTTTAAGAGGGATGTGAACGCTTTAAAACAAACAAACACAAAAAATGAATCACTGTAATATTAAACATGTTGAAAAATGAAACAGGCCAACCAAAAAAAAAGAAGTTTCCTTTCCAAAGATCAAAATTTATGAGGCGACAATCCTTTCCTAAAAACAAATCATGCCATTATTGTTTAGCTCGCACGTAACCCTTGCAGTTTGTTACACGATTTAACAGTACAGAATCAAAGGTTTTTTTGTGTGATTATTTATTATTTCTAAAATAAAGATGCTTTTCTGTGCTCAGCTCTGTTGCGTTCATTTAAAAACAGAAACTCTGGCTGTTAATTGAGCTCAGTGAACAGCAGCTGCCATGTAAAAATTCCTTCTGCTGAAAACAAGACACAGAGATTTAAGGTATTTTACTTCCCGTTGCTCGAATGATTCCGAAAGGGAACGGATTTCCCTGATGGGAAGACATCGTTACTTATCCATACCCCCCCACCCACAAGAAACCAAAATGGTCTGAAGCTGGTGAGATAACAGCAAAGATTAGGTTCTTTTACGTTTGAATATTTCATTCAGCCGGCGCTGAGCTCTTTATTCAGTGTAAGTGAGAAGGCCTCCGGATATCTCTATGGCCACAAGGTCAGACAGGGAAACCTCCTATAAACTCTTCAGTCAGACTGGCTTCCTGTCTTAAGTCATTTTTTTGTTGTTTTTTTAAAGTGCACTTAGTGACTCATCCTCATGTCCTTCAGATGCTCACGTCTATGTGTAGAAGTCCAGCTTGCTCTCTATCGTCTTGCAGCCTTTGACAGCGAACACCCTCTCGGATTTCGGGAAGTAGACCAGATCTCTGGCCAACTGGTCGGCCACCTCGCGGTTCTCTTTGAGTCCTCTGGCTTTCATCTCGGCCATCACGCACTGCATCACGTGCTTGTACTCCAGGGGCAGGAAGGGAACGAAGAAGTCCACCAGGTTCTTGTCGATCAAACTCGTGCGAAAGAATCCGCCTGCCGGCGGAGAGAGGTCAGGTTTGCTTTCAAACGGAAAACAGTCAGAGCGACACTTTTAAAAGGTATGCGGACGCGATCACGGCTTACTTTTGTTGTTGTTGAACACGGAGAGCGAGAGCGCAGTTTCCAAGTCTTTCAACTTAATTTCTTTCCGATCTCTTCCCTCATTCCAGAAATCCAGAGCCGTCTGGATGATGCTATCTCCCCCTGCGTTACTGTCAGATGAAAAGTATTAAGACATGAGCGTGGAGATCATTAACCAGAGAGCCTACGTTCTCGGTGCAGTTCAGGTGGGAGAGCTGTTAAAATAAAACATAAAAGCAAGGTAGGAGACGTTTTAAAACCTGTGGAACAAGGGGCTTTAGCATACCGTCCCCACAGTCGGCCATAATGGTCAGAGCTGATGGGAAGGGTTTAAACCTGTTAGAGGCAGCGAAGTATCCATCAGGATTATTACATTTCATTTAAAGCCAGAGCTACAAGTAGGTTTAAAGGTAGAATAGACTGGTGTTTGTTCAGGTGTTGGAATGGCCAAATCGCAGTCCAGACCTGAATCCAACACTCACAGGTACACAATAAACCTTTGGTGCCGTTAATATACTTGACAACAAGGGAAATATCAAAAACTGAAATAAATCCTTCATTTTATTTAGCAACCACTACGGTCTGCAGCACTTATATTGCTATTTAATAGGGAACTTATTTTCAAATTAATCAGCACCTGATCATATCAAAATTATGCCATGACGTCATCTAGCAACTTTTTTTTTACAGCCAGTTGCTTCTTTGCTTGGTGAGGAGTTGGCAGCCCTGAAAGTACGAGCCGCTTACCTGAGGAAGATGAAGATGGATTTCCGATAAGAGACTCCATCCAGTTTGTCATAGTAGTCCAGGTACGGCTTGATGCTGTCAATCAAGCCTGGGTGCATCTTGTCCATCTCATCAAAGATGAACATGGAGCGCTCACAGTTGCTCACGTTCCCTCTGACCCACTCCTGTAACCTTGACTGAGGACAGCAAACGTAAGCAGACGTCCGAACTGGACTGGGGGAAAAAGCCTAGAGACGCGGCTCATTCTCTACCTTGTAGACGGCAATCTGGTCCGCGTGTGGGAAGTGGAGAGTGGATGTGAACACGTGGACGAAGCTGCTGTGCATTCCTTCGGTGTAAACGCTTTCAGCGATGAGCTTGCTCGCAAAGTTCTTCCCGGTGCCGGTCCAGCCGTGCAGAGACAGCACCAGCGGCTTCTTCGGGTTGCTGTTGCTCATGAACCCGTTCACGGCCTTTATGATAATGCGGGACGCGATGTGCTGCCCAAACAGCTTGCTCTCCAGGTCGGTCCTGAGTCCTGGAGAATTTAGACGGGTAGGTTGGGTTTAGTGGATGGAAAACATCATATCGCGGAGGTCTCCCCCGCTTTCTAACCACCCAACCAGTCAGATATGTATAAATATGTGTGTGTATAAAGGAGCAACAAAAGCAAATGAGGTGGATTAGCAGTACCAAAACAGCTAAGCCTATACAGGATATACTTTCAATGGAGCAAAACTCACTTAAGGGTTGATAGAAAGAAAAAAAAGGAAGGATTTGAACATGTTTTTTGTCATTTATTTTCAAAATAGGGATGCGAAAAATGTTTTCCTGAGATTTAAGATGAAAAAACATCTGAGATTTTATTTTTACACATCACCAAGCCCTATTTATAAGACTGTAATGAAATGACGGCGTCTTCGAACAGAGGTTTAATCCTATTCGATGCGAGACTGATTGCTATCGAAACCCTCTCTGCTCAAGCCATCAAGAGGAGATTGCTTTTGGGTGCAGACGGAGGAAAAACGTAACACTTCTAAGCATTTTAGGGGCGAGATTGGGGATCCCACACAAGCGTGTCCACATCTCAGGTTTATTTTTTTAAACTGCACTTCAAGACCAGCTCTGATGCAAAGCAGAAAACAGCAGCTGGTATCAGCAGCATTATGATGTGGGCGTGCTTTCCTTCAGCAGAGACAGCGATGCTTTTGAAAAAAAAAAAGAAAACGATTGGAAATTTTGAGTGGAAAAACTGGTTAGAGGCTTTCGAAAGACTTGACGCCCGGGTTGGAGTTTCAAACAGAAGCCGAACCACGAGCTACAGTACAATAGTTTATATGTTAGAATGGCCCAGTCAAAGTCCAAATGACTCAAATCTGTATATGCGCATTTATCCACAGCTTAAAAGACCTCACCAAGGATGTGTTTATGTGTGCTGGTCTGGTCTCCAGACACGTTTGTGTTCTGGACATCACTGATCTTCATTTTGCAGATGATTACAAGCTTCTCGTACCGATTAGATTAACTATATGTGTCCAAGGCGAGCTACCTTTAAGTGGACCACTCCCCCCCCCCCACCCGCGCCATCGTATGTAACGCCTGGTTTTAGGCGGTTCAAATGGCAACAGACCTGTTGGATCATCATAGAAGATGATCAGACAGGGAAAAACGTCTTAAAGCTGGAAGCAAAATTTATTTAGCTTCTATTGCGTCCTAAAGACGAGCGCCATTTTACAGAGTCCCTGTTATTACACAGGGCGGAAAGAAACATCCTGCTGCCTGAGGCTCCAACAACAACACGTTCTAGCTCACCTGACGCGTTATAGGATATCCATCTGGGACCGCAGGTTTCCTTGAAATACCTGAAGATAGTCCGTCCGAGCGCGGCGCCGACACCGAACACCGCGGCGGTTGTGATCGGGTCGAACGCGTTCACCAACCCGCCGAGAGTCAGCGTGACCAGCAAGCACGTGTGCGTCACTCTCATCGTCAAAACTCCCGGACTTCCGACGCAAAACGTTTATTTTTATTTTTTTTGTGCGGGTGGAAGAGGACGAACACGAGTGAGAAACGGGACGGACGGCGGTTGGGCTGCAAAACCAGCTAGCTCTGCTCGCAGCGCTGAGCTAAGCTTCCGTCTACGTCATCAGAGTTCTGGAGCTGCGTTCAAGACGAATTCAGTGTTGCAAAATGTTTAAAACAAAAACAAAAAAACGACGTTCCCGAAAATTAGACGCGACTTTTAGCGACCGCTTGCTTACTTGTGTTGTTGAACGCTATCCATTCGGGTCGACAGCACTCGTGGAAGTAGTAGAAGATGTTCTGGTATCTCGCCAGGATCCCGGTGAGAGCCGCTGCCACCCCCACGGCGATGGTGGTGCTAATGGGTTCCAGCGCCTCCGCCATGCTGGAGTAGAAGAGGAGCCAGAGCAGCAGGACGTGTCGCTTCCTCGGCACCATTTCGACAACCAGGGCAAACTGACGGAGAGAACCTCGAGGACCCGAGTTGTTACGGCCTCTCGAAGAGGGGAAGTGCAGCTGTTGTTAGGCTGGTGACGTCACGGGTCTAAAGGTCTTCTTCTTCTCTTACAAGGATCGAGTTCTCAGTCCCGATCTGAAGCTCGGGTCCTCCAACTCTTTCAGTGTCAAGCCAGCAGACCTCCCACAGAATTGTTGCTTGTTTTTATCACTTGTTTTTGATATTATTCTTTAAATAGAGGATTTTATGACATTAAACGCATAGTGAATTAGATCTCAGAATAATGGCTTTGAATCTAATAATTATAACATTTTGGAACTCATAATTATTTTTTTTAAATTTGAACAAATAGGGCATTTTTATCTCATCAATATGACTTTGAATCTCATGGCTTACCATGTATTTTTTTTCTTCCTTTTTTTTCAATTTAGTGGCCTAAATGGGCTTCCATATTATACTTTTTTCGACTAACAAAAACATTTCCAAACAGCCACATCTAACTTTCTTGTGAGCAACAGAAAAGTGTAGGAGAGTTCTTTCAGCCTGCTGACAAGGAGTGCGCAGCAGCTGGTGAGCGTTACCTGCAGCACTCTTACGGATCGTATGCCAATGATTATTCTGGAGCGGTGTCAATGACACTGTAATGCTTTGCCTTTAAATAGGTCATAAATAGATAGTAATTGTAATTCATAAATACACACACTCAGAAATAAGTACAAAAGAGTTATTGTTTTATGGATTAAAAAAAAGATTTACAGATAAACTCTCTTACAGTCATTATTTCACCAATAAGCATGAAAAAAAAAATGTGTGACATACAATTTACAGCATAAAAGAGTATAGAGACTTAATAATATTGATTAGATGGGGGAGCTGCTTGTGACTCATGGTCAGTTAACAGTGTTACTGCTAATAGTAATCAGTAAACTAAGTACATTTAACATGCTATTAAGGGAGAAACTTAAAAAAAACAAATGAACAAAGGAAACATTTCTGAAACAGCAACATTATTCAGAACTGAACATTGAAAACATTGCAAAAAAACAAAAAACCCAAACAATTATAATAATAATTGACTGTAAAAAAAGTCCCAATCAGAACTAATATACTCATGAGAAAACAATAATTAAAAAGCATCAGAGATACATCTTTGAGAACTACCTAAATTGGTCAAACACAACACTGCTAATCAATTTGTGGTCTGCCATTTTGTTACCACTAGGTGGCGCCTATGTATAACACATAAAACAAGAAATTTAGTTTTACAACTAATACAACAGTACATTATTTTAAACCAGTTAACAGGTTTGACACCTTTTTCATTTTTAGCTTACACTCATAAATGTCATAAATTGTTTGTCTTTACTTCAGAAATGTCATAATTTGTTAAAATAAAATTTGTTTGTAATGTTAGGACTACATCTGTCAAAACTAAGATCCAGTTATACCGAGGCACTTGTTTCAGATGCTTAAACATACTTTACACTTTCCTTATATAATGCAAAACCTTTGCAAAGATAGTCTTTGAGGAGAGCAACACATGGAGGAGACCATTTGCGTTAAAGCAGAAATGTGGTCATTCATCTGATCACTTAAAAGTGTGAAAGTACTAATGTTTTACAACGTTTTTTCACTTCTGATGTTGAATGTAAATATACAATATGTCCATCTGACACATTTATGTATGTTGAACTACGAAGCCACAATGGTGTTAAAAAAAATCCCAGTGATGCAAGGGAAATGCATTATTTAGTAGCAATGCATGCTTGCAGCTTCATCCATCCATCTGTTTTTATACGCACTTTTCTTACACTTAACTTTATAAACATTGTTGCCCTTACCTCAATATTCAATTACTATAGTAATTCTGTCTAACGTGTGCTTCACTCATGGGATGCAACATCAGAAAACATGTTGAGTTGAACACTAACCCTAAGAAGCTTAACACCCTCTTTTGTAAGTCGCTTTGGATAAAAGTGTTCGCTAAATGCACAAATGTAAATGTAATACAAGGTCTTTTAAGGCTGAAAAACAAGGCGAACCAGACCCAATGACTTTAATTTAGATTTGTCAGCTTCATGATGGCAGTACAGGAGAGCCGAGCCGGGGCTCTTAAGGACTCATAGATCTTAAGTGGTGAGACAATGCACAGTTGTTCTAATTCAAGTTTTATTGCACAGAAAAAGAAATGAAAGGAAAAACCAAACAACACACTCAACAATCATTACTGCTCAAAATAAATGTGTTGCAGTATGAGATTTAATGAACTAGAGGCGATAACTATGTATAACTAGCTATTGTGTGACTGCATCCATTCATTCAGATAGGTATTGACTCACATGCAAACAATGTAGACTTTTTTAGATGAGATAAATAAACTGATAAAAGTCAATTCTGGAAGCAAACTGATAAATCTTGACAAGGCAGTTGCTGGATGTGCCGATTGTTGCTCAGCGCCCCTTTGCCCTCATTTCTCCTGTGGATATTCCCACAGCGTTTAGGACAATGCTACCAGAGGGGACAGGTCAACCTTTAATCCCTCTATAAACAGAAAGCGACACCAACACCCCCTCCCCCCTCCTTCTGTTCACCTCATCTCAGGCTTGCATGAATCACCCCCACACTGTGACAGCTTGAGAGGGACGGGTAACATTCCTGTGACGCCAACATTGAGATCGAACGAATCGAGATTCCTGAAAGCATCAAAGACCTGAAGCATGTCTGAGTATCAGCGTGTGAGCATACAGATAAGAAAGACAGGTGTGGTTCTGCTCACCACCACCAGCAGGACTGCGCAGGTGTGTTTCCAACAACAGACATGGGATGTAGTTGGGCATGATGCCACCTATTTGTCCTTGTTTGATTTAAACTACTTCATTTCATTTAGTTGGTTGTTGACTTGATGGATTAACTTGATCGACGATAATTAGAAATCAAACCTTTTTTTTTTTTTTTTTACTGTAAACCCATTCTCCTGGGAATCCATTGTGTGGATAAAATTAAAGAAAAATAAAAACGTTTTTTTTTAACTGAACCATACGTTTGTTTTGGCTTTTCTTATCACTTGATATATTATATTTCGGCACAAAAATCATGGTTGAAGAAAATCCACTGCTGTCGATTGTTTGTTTGCTATAAAAGAATATACACTCAATCTTGTTTTTTTTTGTTGCTGAATTGGCATCATTCTCTCATATTCAAGGGCTTTGTGATATGTACGGCCTGTATCAGTTAGATCTATGTCTGAATGTTGACTGGACTTTCAGAGGTAGATTTTCTAATGTTGTTCATGTTATTGAGGGATTGGTGTAAAGTCATGCTTGTCCAGGAGGAGTGATTGCTGCAAATGAATGAGTTGATGTAATCTGCTGGGCTTTTCTTAGACTGTAAACTAATTTGAATAATAACTTGATGCTCAGTTTGATAACTAAGATCTACTGGATGTATGTATGATTGTATGATTGTGAAGGGACCCGAGATGACATGTGTTGTAAAGCGCCGCTATATAAATAAAAGCTGAATTAAATTGAATTGTTCTGCTGCATAATCCAAATTAGCTTAATTTTAAGGACTTTATCTATTTTATATTGGCTGAAGTTGATCCGAAATACCCCTATAATAAACAAAAGCCTTTTAAAATTACTGCTCCTAAATATTGATATGAAATACTAGCATTTGTTTTTGTCAGGCAGTAAAGCCACATTTTGTTTCTTCTTGAAATCCAGCAGGTTAAGTGTTATACATTAGAATAAACGTCTATATGCAATAAAATACATTTTACCTTCTGGATTTTCTGGATCAACTAAACACCTCAGCTGTGTTTATGCTCCAACTAATGACACTGAAAAAGGGTTTTTGGCTGTCGTAAGACTTGTGCAGAATTTAAGATGCCCCTGATGGTGGCGCTACAAGTGTGCAAATAGGGTTCTGTGGAGATTTTTAAGGAGCTCCATCATGTTCTGTTTTGAGGAGCAAAACGGGTTGCTCCCATTTGACGGTCCTTAGAAGCTTCATTTATTCAATTTTTATTCAGTAAAAAAAATTAAATAATAACTTAATGTAAATGTTGTTACTCTGGTCTAAACTAAAGCAGTCTCCTGCTGGTTGCACAAGGACCATATGTCTCATTTAATTCAGTAATAAGCAGGAGTATTGATTTGTTTCTTTCTAAAACCAAATCACCTTTTTCTTTTTCATTTCCTTAAGGGAATGAATGAAATCATGTTGCAGCAAGAAGTAAAGCTGCATGTAAAGTTATACTTCAGGTCTTTACCCAACAATGTTTTTAGAGATACATTTATTACAATCTTCAGTTTTAATACTTGCTCATAGAGAATTCTCTTCATCACACTGCGTTCAGAATCGACCCAGCTTTTGCTTCCATTAGACGTCAATAGACATTTACATTGGTAGAAAAGGCGTTGTCCACATGTGTGGTAAAACAGGGTTTACCATCTGGCAACGAAAAAGAACATATTACTAAGTAGTTGAGATTTTATTGACATCCCATTGTTACTGGTTAGTTCAGTCAGCGTAACTCACGTAAGCAGAGCTCCATTTTTGCATTTTGTTGAAAATTCTGAATCTTTTCTCAGTTTTAAGACGTTTCTAAATCAAACATATGTTATAGCAGGAAAGAGGTGCGTGGTTTGATACATTTAGCCTTCCTGTTACCTACTAATGTCTCCGGACAAAGACGTGATGCTTAAGTTCAATGCAATGGTTTTGCCGTATGAGGAACTGAGAAACCTTTGTTGTTTCATTTTGCATCTTCTGAGCTCAACTTTAAACAGTTTCATGTTACTCTGAGGAGAGCATCTGCACAACTTAGTAGTGTTCTTGTATGGTGTGTTGACTGATCTAAAAAAAAGAGTGCATCTCTTAAGAAAGGCATGCAACACATAAGTAGATCAAACATGTTTTACTGGAAATCAAATTAAAAACTTTCAAATGAAAAAATCAGCATTTGCCCAAAATGAGATCTTGGTATGCCAAGCATTTAAAAGCATTGCAAAGGAATAAACAAATATACAAATCTTTTATCATATTCTTCAGTTGCTCATTACTGACATTATTTTTTTACATGCATCAAACTTTAAACCAATATTAGATCAAGAAAAGAAACTTATTGTATAATCAACAAATTGTAAAGTTTGGAAATTGATTTTTACAGTTTAGTTACATCTATAGATTTTTATGTTTTTTTTTTTTGTACTTACTTTTTTATACAGGGTTTCAGAGTTAAGGAGTTTGTGTTACTTTCAGATTAACAATTTGCTGTATATATAATAAAATAAGGCTCAACAATAAAGCACACCTTGTCTGTCCACGGTGGGAAACACGTCTTCCTCAATTGCTCACTAAAGTAATACCGCTAGACTGAATATGTGGGTGGATGGATGGATCCTAACCTAACTTTTGTTCTTTGTCATGTAAAAATTAAAATAAAAAATCATGTGTCTACAGGGAATTTTAACCACTGCATAACTGGTAACCGCCTTGTGGGAAAAGACAAGTCAAGACACCAAAACCAATCATGTTGGTGTTCTGTCTTCTGCTTTTGCTCGTCTGACAGGAAAGAAACCGGAGTGATCACGAGATCCGTTTCTCGTGGATAATCTGCAACACCTGCCGTCAGATCCAAACCGATGCGCCACATGTGTGAGCCTCAGCAGGAGGGGAAATCATGAAGGCTTTCTTTTGTTTGTTTTTTTGTCTGCAGGTTTCCATGTAAATAAGAGGTTGCAAGCCTGCAGAGATATTTTATTTTTATTTTATGCCAGTCGCTATGGTGACAACAGCTATCCTTAACCTTGGGATGGTTTCCTATGCTCCCCCCGGAGAAGGCAAAATATCCCCATGCACTAGACGGAAAACCTGTATCCCATCATGCAACGGGACAATAGAAAGCAACAAAGGATCAGCCCAAACTCTACTCCGAGGCTGTGAATAGGAGAAAATGCCTCTCGGTACAATGCCTGCAGTCATTTCACAAACATTCCTGAGCCGTCTCTATTGTGTCAGAGCAGTGGTACATAATGTCAACATCCTCTCTGTGCCAAGACACAACTATATTCAGACTCCCCACAGGAAGTGATTTCATGTCCAGCGTCCGGTGCACTCTTCCTCTCTCAGGTGGGGAGCATTCTTGGCAGCTGACATCCTAGATCGCCAAGCAGGCGGTGCTAAAGGAAGGGCCGCTTAGAATGAGGTTATGCCACTGAAAGGTATACATGACAAAAACTAATGTGTTGGTCTTTTTTTTTTTTTTTTTTTTTTCTGATGGTCTGCCCTTCGAACAATAGGAACAGCAGCCTCTGATTACAAGGACCTCTGGTTGTGAACAAAGTAGTTTTTCTCTTAAATTAACTTCTTCAAAAAAGATGGGAGGCCATGCATTGTTAATGGTAGGTTCTGTGATAATCTTGTCAGTGTAAAAAGAAAAGTACGCAATAAATAGATTTAGGAATATCTTTAATAATTATGTTGTTGCTCGATCGTAAAACATTAAAAACTGTGGAACAGGACCTCCTTCGATCTGTCAAGTACCGTAAAGGATTTGTGATGCTGTGGGGCGATTTCTTTTCCAGTGTTCATTATGACTCTTAAGGTTGTGTGAACTTAAGACGGGAAAAAAGACGAGAAGATTTTAAATAAACCGACTGATTTTCACTCGATTTTGAACAGATCCTATACGCAGAATACAAGAATAATTCATGAAACACAAAATGTGCATTTTCCTGTGGAAAACCCCATCCCCAGACCTAAATCCTGCAGGAAATCACAGTTTTTCTACAGGAATTCTGCAAGTGCTAAAGATAAGAGAAGAGGAACCAAGACTATCTCTAAAAGATCTGTCATGGTTCACGTTCCTGTAAACCTGATATTTAAGAAAAGACCCTTCTCTGAGCAATTAGAGAACGTCTCTTGGGCAAAGCTGTTCTAAAAGTTACTGACATCGGGGGGATGCAACTATTTCTTGTGTTGGTGGGATGGCTATGAAACAGTAGGTTTATAGTTGCAATGTTTTTCTTCAACTAATTTCATTATGGTAATTTATCCAACAGATGGACAACAACAATCCTTTATAGTATAAACATATGCTGGAGATCATGGGATGACTAATTAAACATGGGATGCCATGAACTAACAAGGAACTGATTCAGTTGTTGGTAAAGAATTGGAAAAGGTTTCTGCCTTTAAAAAATGTAAGACTATCAAACACTGAAATCTAAACATTTTGTTATTGTTATATATATTTTTTTGTAGCTGTTTGAAAAAAAGAAGACCAAAAATGATTAACTATGGGTCTGTCCACCTTTAGCACAGACTGCAGTTATTCAAGCATGGAGCAAAGCCAAAGCACCGGCAGAAAGCTAATAGTTTGATGAAAAGGCCAAAATAGTGGGCTGACATTCAGAAAAACCTAAGAGGAACCTCTGAGGGTCAAGTTATTGTACAGTTTAAAACAAATCCACATGTAATATGCAGTAACTCTCACAGAGAACACACACATGCTGATAGGGATACAATGGGAGGTAGATGAATGAATGCCTGTCTGTGATACAGCTCATAGCTTATAGCAGATGTTTAATGAAAATAATAAAAAATATAGTATAGAAAAATACAAAATGTTCGTCAACCCCATAAGTAACACGTAGTTTACACAGCCTGTGTATGAAAGTCAAACTGATTTTAATAGCTTGAAGTCAAGTGAGAACATTTACAGACCAAACAGGAAGTCAGGGGGACAGCTTAAATGCTTGGGCTGTTCTTAGGAGCAATAACAATAAAAGCGCAGGGCAAACAAGCTAATCTGCGGTGACCTTCAAGGTAACCGGCCTTTTCACTAGTTGTTTTTTTGTTGTAGGTATAATATAGTGTCCTTCTGTTTTGAAGGCTAAACAAACACAAACTGAATTGTGTTCACGAGTTCTTCTGACAGGTGTCTTGAAATAATCCCAGCAGGGTCCCCGAACGTTTCTTCCCGACGACACCTCACTAACACCATTTTTGAAAGCCGGATCCGACCGTCAGAAACCAGAATCGGTGGTTTTACATTTACACACGCATCTGCTCCGATTCCGATTTTGCAGACCAAGGAATGACGCGAAGCTGCAGCAAGGTTAGAAACAGTAGTAGATCATTTAACCATCAACTATTGTACCATGTGTGGGTCCCTGCTGTGAGAAAGGCTTGGGAACGACCTGCTACAGATGGAGGAGGGAGATGGAAAGGAAACCCAAAATAAATGAAAGGGGGGAGGCAAGGGGTACGTTGGGGTGGGAAACAAACAAACATGGAGCTAGATTTACATCCACCTGCTCTGGCAGCTGTTCCATATTAAATACTTAGAGCGAACTGTCTGAGCACCCGAGGAGTGCAGGACGTCTTTAATTCTTTCAGTTAGAGTTTGAAAATCACCACTACTGAAAATTGTTCGTTTTTATTTCGTTTTTACTGGTTTCATGAGTAACTCAAGCAATCCAAATTCAATAAAAACAAATTATTTCTATAAAATTTAAAAAAAGAGTCCTTGACAGCTTTCTTGCTTAAATGCCTCGCTCTCTTGACTTTCCCATTTTGAAGAGGGATGAATCGAAAAAGGCCCTTAATGAAGTCATGTTCACATACATTGACTGTTAAAAGTCTAGACAGTTAATGGTTAATATTCAACTAATCAATAAATAAATCATTCAAACTTTTCCCAAAAATATATGAATCTTTCTTATATCTCCTCATTCTTAGAGTCATATTTTATTGGAATACCTTTTTCATTACTTTCTATTACAGTCAACACCTGCCATCTGATCATCAGATCAACGAGTGTGAAGGATTTGAGAAAAATGCAGACTCTAGCAGAAAAAGATAAGATGCGGAATGCCATTAGTCCAAAAATGGTTTAACAATAATACAGAGGTCCTTTTCTCTTCTATGTCCAAATGGGTGAGAGAAGAAAGCATATTCAAGCAGGACAGGTGTGCGTTGATCTCTTTTGCAGTTAGAGGGGCCATTAAATATATTTGTGGAGTTCTGTGTATGTGAGACAGCGCTGAAAGATCTTAATAGCTATTATATTTTTGGTTTTCCCTAGCATGCATTTCTTGTCTTATACAGTAAAATGATTCAGTTCAATGCATTACAAAAGTACTGTACTGATCCCAAAGGAAAATTAAATATTATAACTCATGTAATTTAAGTTTCTTAATAGTTTGTGCCTGATGCTGCTCATCTAGAAAAGCCTCTGACTAAAGAAACCCTGCTGCTGTAATAAGAGTCG
Organism: Orestias chungarensis; assembly: GCA_032876305.1. Lineage (NCBI taxonomy): Eukaryota > Metazoa > Chordata > Actinopteri > Cyprinodontiformes > Cyprinodontidae > Orestias > Orestias chungarensis. The sequence goes on along the minus strand of JAVLVB010001034.1, from coordinate 1,557,326 downwards.
AAATTAAGAGGATGCACAAGGTTTTCGTTAATAATGTTCTGCCTTCTACGAAGACCCATTTTTTTGCACACTAATCTGCAGAGGGTCCACAGCATCCAACTTGTTAGCGATCGTTGAATCTACAGTGCCTCCTTTGCTGTTCTTCTAAGATGTATGGCTGCAGTCCAGGTATTATCAGAGCTTTTTGAGATGTAACTTAGCTGCAGTTGTTATTTGTCTTGTTGCTATACTATTGCATCATAAAACAAGTACAAAAGTAAAAAAAATTAACTTAAAAAGACGCCTGCACAGCACTCAAAGGAAGTAGCTGTCCAACAAAAAGGATGTTTCTGCTAGCAATTGAAGATTTAAAGTTTAAATCCAGAATTCATGAAATAGAAAGATAGTGTTTGTTTGCTTTTGGGTTGGTGTTTGCATGCGGTAACATTTAAAAAAATTATATATCCCACAAAGTAGCAATATGCTGTGTCATGTTATTGCCAGAAGTCTATGGAATTTTGCTTAATATCTGGACATCAACCGAGCCGTATCCTCTGGTCATCTGTCCTCATTATTGCCTTTTTATTAAACACATATCTTTGGATTGGCTCTTTACATGCAAGATGTTTTAGTGCACTGAAAAGAAGCTGTGTTTAAGGGGTAACTCTCTTACCTTCAATATTGGGTGTCAGTGTCTGTTATAGCTCTGTACGGACTGAAGAGTGCTGGTGAAAAAACCCTCAGTTTCAATGTTTCTTTTTCATGTGATCAGACTGTCACCTCAGAGTCCCCCTGACAGCCATCATTTTTTTCTCTGACAGTGATGCGGCTCCTGCCTCCCCGTCTGTCTCTGTCCATCGAGAGTTAGCTGAGTTCAATGTTTCGATCTCATTGAGTCACTAACTTGCCTACAAATAATTATGTTCTAGTTGTACGAGCATATTTAACGCATATCGTGGCCGAATTTCCTGGTCCTTCCAGGTTACTTGTTATACTGTTGCATATTGAATCCATTGTAAAATTGAGGTCAGCTACGTAGTATTGCAAAGAAATATCAAAACAGTCTTTTCTTATTCTCTTTTCTGAATTATAGGACCTAAAATTTGCTCACCACCGCTGGAAGCCCACTTCTTGCTTGTAACCACAAACCACAACAAGAACATCTAATGGTAGGGTTAAGTGTGCAAAATAAGTTAACCAAAAAGAGCAATTACTTATGCATTTGTATGTCTGAATTTGAGCCAACAACTAATCGTTTAGCGACTTCCGGTAGTAATACTCACAATATGCATTTGGGCCAAATTTCATAGGTTTTCCATCATATTACTTTTCTAGTTTCTGCTGGACGTATATTACCATAATATTACCTCAGGCACTATGTTAGTAGTCCTAAAACGGACTAAATGTTAGAAAAGACAAAAAATAAATAGCTTTGAAATGTAAATTTAATGTATAGATTTAATGCTTAGGTCAAGACTTCACTCTTGAGAGCTTGTATTTTGAATGAGGAAGTCTGAGATGCCTGGTTTTTTTATTTTTTTTAATGTCAGTTAGCATTCTCTTGCTCTTTGGATTACCACCCCAAACCCTGTGCTGTACACTGCCTACACCCCATTCCAAACTCTATTGTTCCGTTGTTTTCTGACATACATATAACAGAGTGGGGAACTAATCTGGATTCTACTATCATAGTGTATTCCCAACATGTCAACCCTCTTCTGGTTTTTTTTTTGTTTTGTTTTTTTGCAATGAGATGTTATGTTTCAAACCAGGATATGATAAGACATTTCTAAATAGGAATCCTAAAAATTACCTAAGGTCTTTTTCTTACATGGTTACAATTGACTTGGTAATTTCTTTATATTATTGTGTTGTCCAGATATGCTGGTTAACTAGCTTTAATTTATTTTTAGTAACAGTAACCAAGTCTGGATTAGTACTATAATGTATGTCTTAATACACATGCATTAAAAATGAAAACTCAAATCCTAAATCTGTGTGCTCTTTCCATTAACAACTACAAAAAATTTTCCTCTAAAACTAACCGGTAAAAGCAGTTCTCCAACTAAAGTGTGCTGTCTTACCAAATTCTACAATTCTAACTACAGAAATTGCCATTATTTACATTAGACTATTAGTCATAAATCCTTTATTTTCCTTTTTTGGATCCCTTTCATCTCTCTAATCAGTGTCTTTAAAGTAATTGTATAGGCTTTTCTTTTAGGTTTCACCTCATGTTAATCATTTACAGTAAACATGCAAATTAGATAACAAATTAATACTTTGTTGAGAATAATAAAGTGTCTCTATAGGATGAAGTATTACATAGTAGATAATCCAGTGAAAGCTCAGCCAATAGCTACGTCTAGAACAGACTGGGTAAAGTATATTATCTTTATAATGGGAGCATTGGGTTGTTGCCTAAAAATTGGAGAGCAGTGGGAGATCTAAGCACAACCAGAAGAAGGGATTGTTTTGCACCCCAGCAGCCTAAACCTGTATCAGCATAACTACTGAGATACGTTAGGTTAATCTACGTTTATAACCCTTTTGAAAAGGGAAGATTTTAGGCCAAAACTTAATCGTAGACAGTGTCTGCCTGATGGAATAAAACATTTGCTAAATTTTTTTAAAATATTGAAAAGAAAATCCAGTTAGTTCATCATATAACTTAAGAAAGTGAAGATAAATTTACAATGTTTCATTTTTATTAAAGATTTTAAATCAAATCCAAAATCTGAAATATAAATTACGATTACGCAGGAATCAGATACAAACAAAAAAATAGTGCTTAAAAAAAACGTCCTGGGTGATTTAAGGTTTCCCGACTAAGATGCAGAGTCAGAGGTTGCTAAAGCCATCTGTAGCCTTTTATAAGTTGCTACTCATTTACTCTGCCTCTTCTGCTCTTTGACCTCCCCTCTCCTGCTCTCTCCCACTCACGCTCCAGGTTTGCAAACACAAGCTGAGATAAACGCTGTGAGCTGATTAGACTGTAAAAGTGAATCAGCGCGGACAGCTGATGGAACGGGACAAGATAAGAGTTGCTGGTGACTCTGGTGATCAATGGCAGCGCACCATCTGTACGAGGAGGCGTGTATCTGTGTGTGGATGTTTGCCCTCCCGTCTCACAACCAACCCCCAACACTTCCCCATCTATGCCAGGCTACATCATGTCCAGACAAATTCAAACAGGAACTAACGGAAAGAAGTTGAACTGTTCCCTGTTGTTTCCATCCAACATTCTCTATTGACAAAAGATATCAAATTAGGAAGTTTTCTTTCTATTGAATCTCATATAGCATTGCATAAAAATTTTATACCTAAAGTCAAACATGGGTCTGGTAGCGTGATAGTCAGGGATTGCTTTGCTGTTTAACGCCCTGGACAACTAGCCTACACTGATGGAACCACAAATTCAGAGATAACTAAAGTAGAATGTTGAACCTTCGGTTTGTAAATTGTGAATTAAAGGGGCTTAGTCTAAATCCCAACTTTAATCCAGTTGAAAAGTTGTAACATGACCTCAAAAAGGCAAGAAATAATTGAAAACGCTCATCAGTAAGTTGTTGGGTATATAAAAAAAAATCTGTTGCAGTAAAAAAAAAAAAGGATGGGAAAGAAACTGAAATCTTTCCCACATATCTTTTTCTAGGTTCGTGCATAGTTTTTTAGGATTTTTGGGGTACTGGGGGTCATTATTCCTGTTCTGTCGATCATACTGGTTTTAGCTTGATTAAGAGATTAAGCATTTTCTCCTCTTATCCCTGCTCTTTTCAAGTGTTTTTTGATATTTTGCGGGTAAGCTACCATACAGTTTAACCGTCTACCAACCGTCAGCTTGGACCATAATGCAATCAGTCTTTTCTGAAAGTGTCGTTGGATTAAAAAACAGATATCCGTATCTTGAGAGCTGATCCATGTTCGATCAGACCTTTGTGGGACATTTCGAAAGCTTCAAGCAGAGGTGTTCATTATTTGATTTGTTGTTCCATGACTTGTTTCCTAATGTATGATGTCAAGCTGAAAAATGTTCTAAGAAGGTTTGAGTGTCATGACACACGAAAATGTCCACTAGCATTAAGGCAGCTATCTTTTCATCGTGCTTGTTTTGTGTCTTTAAATGCAACCAAATCCAGACGCATAACACAGCGTAGAAGGGACTGGGGTTCGTTTTCAAAAAAGAAAATAAACTGGCCATTCCATGTCTACTCTGGGGAAATACAAACTGCCACGCTCATCATTTCTCTTTCCCACTTTTTAAGGCCTTTGTGCCGCAGGCTGTACACACAGTACAACGTACAACAGCTTTTACCCCACAGAGTTCCAAACAGGGAGTTATCTATTTGACACTTTTACACTGTAAGCTGACCAGCGACACGGTTTCTACCCAAACAGACCACCCTGCTCTTCCATATGATAGATTTCAAACTCTGCTTTTTCCTTCACAGTGTTTGTTAGACCCCCCCCAACTCAAACACACATAGCACGTCCACACACTTAGTCCACCCTTCCCTCCTGTTCATCTCCTCATTTATCAGCCTGCAATGTGACCCATGTATTATTGTAGTGTTAACACAGGGAAGCTGCAGTGGACCGGAAGATCTGCTCCTGCAGATTGAACTACTGACTAAACAATGCTTCCTGTCTCCCACCCCCCTTTTTTCCTTTCTAATGTTGTCTGCACCGTGACTCCATCGACAGTAAAAGTCTTATTGTACTGTACAGCTCTGGTAACTTATTGCAGTCCATTTGAGCTTGGGAAAGACCCAGAACTTGCTGGAGGGACAATATATCCCGTTCGGTCTACAAATGTCTTGGAAGGCACAAGAGTGAGCCAGAGGATGTTGCTGGGAAGAGGGATGCCTGGTTAACCCCTATGGACATGGTGCCCTTGAGACCCGATATCAAACAGGCGGGCGGACGATGGATGGATGGATGGACGGATGGATTGATAGCATTCTGCAAATAAACCATAAAAGTTTAACTTTGGATCGTTTACAGTAGTAATGCACCTCGCATCTGAAGATACTGCTTTACTAAACCTGATATACACCTCTTCAAGTTTGCAGATTTACCCAAAAACGTGTCTCACACCATGAAACGTTGTAACCCGTGAAGGAATCATGAAAAAACAAACGATCAAGTTGAAAAAGTACACACAAGCCCAAGTGGAACACGCTCTATCAGAACTCATGGATGTTTCTTTTGCAGAGAGCCACATTAATCAGAAGTCGAAGGTCACAGAAGGTTTGCATTGAATTGAGAAAAAAAGAAATGCACACTGACACCAATACATCCACCTTTAAGTCAGCGGGGTCACATAGAGAAACGTAGAGTCCGTGGCTACAACTGATACTGACTGACAGAAGGAAAAAATGAAGATCAAACCCAACAACTGTAAGATTTGTTTCCTTTGCTTTGTGTCAAACGTTGAGGTCAAGTGGTTGCATTCGTATATAAAAAAATTTGAAGGTGCAGATGTTGCGCTGGCTCTTTCCTTTTTTCCTCGGGTGGGGTCGAAGCAGGAGGCGCGCGTGGTGAACAAGCCTGCAGCGCCGAGATAAATTCAGATGGGAGTTGATGGGAAGTGCTCTCACATCACTTCCTGTCTTTGTTTCGAGCGACTATATTCAAGGCTTGGAATGTAGTTCCTGTTAAAGAGGTGAAGAAATTCAAAACAAGTCCATTAACCTCTGCCTGGAGGACCAATAAGGTGTGAAACAAGTTTGGAAGTTTTTGCATTATTTATTAAATGTTCACGATTGGCAATAAATAAATAAAAATCGAGATTGCTAAACATGCACCATTTGATATATGAGTGTTTTTAACTAGTACATGTACCCAGTTGCATGGCAAGAGTGGGTCTCGTCTGCATCAAAGGGTCTGTGGGAGACGGAGAAAACCGGCGCGCCACACCCGCTTCACATCCTGTAGCAGGTCTGTCCTTGTGAGTGCATCTCAGAAACCCACTAAATCCATCTAGTTCCAAGATGCGGACATAAGTCGTCTCCTTGAAAAGGAAGCGTGTGTGCTCGTGTGAATACGTTTGCCTCATCGCACATGCTCTTTCAACCCTGACAATAAACCGCCGTAGCGTGAACCGATCGGTAGAGTTCCCACAGCCTCCGACACGTCGACTGACTGTCATGGTAAAGATGGGATATCAGTCAGGCTATCTTCACCTGCAGCAGGTCTACAGGCTATTATTAGCTGATGGGCACATGTCTCCTGGGAAATGTCAGTGATGCCCAGTTATGTGAACACATACAAGCAGAAATCCACCTCTATTTTTTTTTCAGAACTGCATTCTCCCCCCCCCCAAGTCCCCTTCTATAATGACTCTCCAGGAAACTGCAGTCAGCAGCAGCAGAGGGATTTCTACTAAAATACAACAAATCCTTTCTTCCCCCTTCAAATCCAGTTTGGCAGCAGATTTCTCACTATTTTTGGACATGAAACCCCTCAGTACCAACTAATATGTTCTTACCAATTTGAACCCCACAATGCAGTGTGAAAAAAATAATTGTGTAGGCGTTTTTTGTTCCAGGAAAGTGTGAGTTTTTGTTATCTCTACAGTAGGTGTTGCCTTTTGACTGATTCTTTCGAGAGGTAGTCAGAGTAGTCTAAAAGAGCTAAATAGTGCAGAAATTCCCCAATGTCAGGTATTGTGAAAAAAATATTATTCTCTCAGGGTAGGGTTCTGCTTACACACATCCATCATCACTAGAATAGTTTGACATACTGGACATTTATTCTCCCATAAGAGTCAGGTGAGAAGACAGCTAGCTCTGCTCTCTACATGTAAGTCCACACATGGCAGCTGAGTTTTTCTTTGAATACATATATATTTTTTACACGTTCTAGGTAACCTGACTGGTGCGATGCTACTGTATTCTGGTCTAATGGTAAAACAACCAACCAACACTGAAGTCCATACTAAGAGAAATGGCAGCTTTACCAAGATGGAGAAAAAACATACATCTGGTTGGGCTGAGAGATTATGAAATCTAACAATCGACCACCTCTGTGAAAAAGAGGGGATGAAAGAATGATATGTGAAATATGATCGTTGTACAGTGAAATAAATGGGCTTGGAACCACAACTGCTCACAATTATAATCCATTATCCAGAATATTTGAGACCCCGGTTAAAAACACTTGCAACCGCCTTTTTTAAACGGTCAAAAACGCTCTTCCCAGTGAACTAAGTCCAACAAATAAAGATACTGTTAAACCATAAGGTGTCTAAATAGTTTTTCCCACCTGTTCTCCGTTTGAGTTCACATACCCGCACTGTATCTGTGATGTGACACGTTCTGTGCTGGTATAAACAAAACACCTCCTCACTACCTTCTCAGACTAATTACACAAAAATAGGGTACTCTTAATGTTACTGTGAATATTTATGCATTATAATCTCATACATTATCCTTTTTTTAAACATTGAGTTTAACCATGTATACTATGTTGTCCCTTCTCCTTCTTATCATCGCAAAACATTCCGTCTGAACCCACCATCTCTTAAAGACTGGCTAATTTGTGTTTCCTAAAATCAATCAGGAAAATCAGCGGAAGGTTGCAAACAGAGCTTCTTTAAAGACTCCCTGGCCATATATCTCTACAACCACATAGCCACATAGGCTTCACATCAGCAACATCTTATAGATTCAGACATGTACATTGCAATGAATGCATTAAATCTCCTCTCAAAAGCAAGCTTGTCAGGGCATTTTTGAAGCTAAGAGGCAGAGGAGGTTTTCATCAGTAACGGAAAGATAATAGGAGGTGGAGGGGGGGGACTCTGCTCAAAAATAGGTGGCCAATCGACGTGGTTAGGCCACACTCAACATGCGGTGAGGAAGACATTTTATCTCCAGAAGGCCATCTCCTCGTTCCCATCAATACTTCTCAACTGGAGATTTTCACTCACACGTTGTGAGGCCCCACTTTGCCTCTGTCCAACTCAGTTATGAGAGCCTTATAGACAAGCTGTAAGGGAAGCCCATTCGTCTTGATTTTAAAGGGATAGTGCTGCTGAGTGTGCCGGGCTTAAGAGTTCAGGAGGTGGTTCTATTTCTATATGTTTTAATATAAGGAGGTTATGTACATATACATACATATATATATATATATATATATTATTTTTTTTTTTTAATATTTTTTATTTTTTTTTTGCTTTTTTTTTTGGGTTGAAACGATAATGGATGTGGGGTACTCTAAAACCCAAAAGGCACCTTTAAAGAAGCGATGAACTAACTGTCAGTTTGGATTTACCTCCCTTTGCTCTATGCTGCTAAATCAATGCACTTATGCTGAAGCTTCAGGCAGGACAGCGGATCTCTGGATGGAATGTGAAAACATAGAGGCCCGAGATCAAATGGCTGTAATGTCAAGACTGTTGCACGGTGTTCCCGGGGTTCCGTCATGGTTTGTCATAAATATCCTCCAGAGTTTCTATCTGATCCAACATACTGCCTGTGTGCCATCTGCGCTGCGTTATTGAGCGAGATACCTTTTTATTGAACCCATCATCAGGAGGTACTCTCTCTGTGGTTTTTCAGCAGGCTCCTGTAACTTCAAACTGTTTTTTCCTTAATGGAGAGCTTAATTCAAGAGTGAAACCTGGGAACAAAAATACCTTTGATTGACTGTGATAGTCTGGATTTGCAGTGTTGTAGATTCTGAATCTGTCTAAACTGTGTTGCAAATGGTTACTGAAAATTTTCAGATGAATTCTCTTTACTTTTAGAATCATCTTTTCAATCTAGCCTCAAACAACTACAGAAAAGGCGTTACAGTTTGGACGCCGCCATTATCTGTTCAAAAAAGAATCCTGAATGCAAAGTGCGAAAATCAGAAAGATAAACCTCATGGTTCAAAAGCGTCTTGCACCACAACAACAACCAGTTCTATACTTAACGTTATAAAGGTTCGAAGCCACCCTTCTTTACATAATAGCTTCGGTTTTTACTGGCTATAACTTTTGCCAAGTTTCCAAACCTTTACAGAAAAATCCCATTTTTTGTTCAGCTGAGGTTGTTCTTAATGGAACTTTTATAGTGGAAGTTTCTCTTTTCTTATTGTTGAATCACAAAAAAAAACTGACATTACCCAAGACAAAGAAGGCAAGCAGGGCTTTAGAGCTGTTCCTTAGCGGTTCTTCTGTTTTTCATATGTTCTTTCCCTTAGATTTCCTAGAATAGAAAGCCTCAAAAATGGCTGCATTTATTCATGTTATCTGTGTCTTTTATCAAACTTTGAAAACGAAAACAAAACAATAAAAGCAGAATAATTCTGTAAAGACGAAATACTTCCATAGAGATGTTGCACACAAAAAAAATCTCCCAACCATCCAGTGTTTTCCTGATGAATAACAGAACATGTCAGATTTTGTCAAGAACCCATAAATCCAACTCTGTTAAACTCTTCTCTTATCTCCGCTAATGTGGGCATCGTTCATCAACCGGGCCGCCCTTCATTTTCATCAGGGAACACCAAAAGTCAGACTTTCTTTTCTTCTTCAGTCGTTCTTGTGTTCGGTCCCGTGGCTGAGACAAGTTCTGTCATCACCTCTCATCAGATGCCTGGCAGACCTTTACCGCGAGCTGAATGCACTTGCAAGGCTCCGAACAAGAACCATTAGCTTGGCGGGCAACGTTTCATCTGACTCTATAGTTCTGTAGGAGAACGTTTGGATGTGTGAGGTTTCACATCATGCATGCGCATAAAAATAGATTTACTATGTGGCAGAGCTTTGATTTGATATGGCTCCCAGCTACCCATCTGTAAAACAAAAAAAATTACATTTATCTCTGTTTGTATCTCTCTGTAGATCACACTCAACAAAAAGCCAATTAAGTCTATGAAAATGTGTTTCTTTGTATTTGCTTTCTCATTGCAGTTGGCAGCTTTGTCTGACCAAACATACTTTCTGCTCATCCCTAAGACCATCAGAATTTGTTGCTAAGAAAATTATATTATGTCCATCTAAGGTGTGTATTACAGGGGCATCTTTGGGTACAATTTCTGAACACTTTAAGGTGCCGTGTTGGCCTGTTCAAGCAACTATAGGCCAGCAAAGACAACATTGGAAAGTTCATCTATCACTATGTGAAAAGGGGGGGTTCTCCGTCTCAGTTATAAATGCGGTTTGGTTGGGAACAGGAGACCTGCTGACAGTTAAGAAAGTATTTTTCTGACAGCAAAACTGTTAAATCTAGGAGCAAACAGACAACAATTATTCCTGTTCATGAATGGTACAAACTTGACCCTCCATTAAAAAATACACCTTATACGATTAAATTTCTAATTGGTCATGTATAACCCTTATTTGCAGAATAATCGCAACTTCGCAAAGACTTTTTATATAATAATGAATAAAAAGCCTCATTTATGTATTGCTTGTTCTTGCTTTCGTTGCTGGGAATAGACTAAACATGAATTTTGATCATCAAAGTACACCCGAAAAGTTTTTTTTAAAGATAATTGGTTGGTATCCTTTTTCAGACATGTCATATTTTGTTCTCGTGTGATACTTTATTCCTTTGCAAATAAATAAAAAAGAAAACAAATTAAAACTAACATTACGTTACATTTTTTATTGAAAAAAGTTACATCTTATGGAAGAATCTTGCAAAAGATTTGGAATGCATTGCTTTAAAGTCAAAGCATTTGCTGCTTCTTGACGATATATTGGAAAAAATATCACGTTTTCCATTATAAATTAGGGTAATTTCTTGGCAAATGACTTTTGTTATTGCATTGATCTGCTTAATGGATGTTAAATCAGTTATATCCTTATTTCCCTCTAATCACGATGGAATCCTCCCATCTGTCAGTCTCGTTTTTTCTGACACTTTTGCAGTCCAGTTTGCTGCTGCTGTTGTAGGACCTTCATCTATTAACTTCTGCACAATATGCCCTATTGTGCAGAACAGAAGATGGATTTTTTTTTGTGGATTTGTTGAACATAGTGGCCTTTTTGTTGCTAATAAATGATGCTTGACCTTTTTGGCGAGCTCACTTCATTTGCCGCTGCCACATTTTACATTTATAACTTGCCAGTGAGGCATTTTATTGCCAGTGTATGAGGGTTCGCTGCTTCTTTATGAAGAATTACTTGATATGTGTTTTCAAAATGTACATTTAATCTAATATGTATTTATTTGAACTCCCTGCCTATCCTTTATTCATTTGAAGCCAGATACAAAAAGTAAACCCAAAGAGAATTTTTGCTGACTGATATTTTTACCAAATTTTCGTACATTTATTAATCCAAGCCACATAGTGTTAGAACAGTACGCATTTTTTATTGAACAACCAACCTTTTATTTTTTATGATTTTTTAGATTGATCCATTTTATCAATTTTCTAAAAACATTTAAAAAAAGAAACATGTGAAGAAAAACTAATAAAACATTTATTAGATAGATAAAATATAAGAGGATGCTTCCTTTGGTTGTGAAATAATAATAACTCTCCAGAGCTTTTAAATATTTCAATCCTTTGCAGCATGACAAACCCTGGCAGTATTTTTCATTTCAGGTGGTCAATTAAAACTATTTGTAACCTGAACCCAAATCTTCCCTACAGTACCACAAACTTGCTGTGTCGGCAGGTGTGAGGGAAAAATCTTTGTATGTCTTGAAATAACTAAGACGTAAAGAAACTGGGATTTTGTCACTCGTCACAGTGTAGAATGTCTTTCAGAAAGTCAAGTGAACTGGTTGATTCTTTTTTCTTTTATTTAGTTGTGCGCCAAAATAAGCGGTTAAAGCCTAAACCGATGACCACTGACCTCTTTTTGAGGCCACAAACAAAGGGAGATCATCAAGATGTTTTTAGAGCAGCAGTTCCAGAAGACGGGCTCCACTGAGTTTTATTAGAAATACAATACAAAACCACTGCTTGAATGGCCTCTCAAAGTCGACTCCCTTCTTCACACATTAAAAGCAGAATAAAGCAGTTCTGCTGCTCGGCTTTTTGGAAACGGTGTTTTTCAGAATCTGTGGACTGCAGAATAAGTCCGTTAAGGTTTGACCTGTGAGTTTGGTATTGATCCACAGATATTCAGCTATAGTCCTGATCAGTTCACAACCTTAGATAGTCATAGTAAAGCTATTGTACTATGCTGGGCAGTGCTCTCAGCACTAAGATTAGAAATCCAGATAACCAACAGCAATATGATGGAGTAAGATCGGTGTCAATAAGGTGCATGCACAAATCTAACATTCATTTTTGTATTTATGTGTCAGTTAAGTTCTTGTTCCCAAAAATCTTGTTTTTATGTGAATAGGAATATAAAAGCTGTGTGTGCAAAGTCTTGTGAATACAACTCTAATTATCTGTGACTACGGATTCTTCCCTTCTCTGTGGACACAAATTCAACTTTGTGGGCACAATTATAAAAAGTGTTAAAAGAATATGACTTTTAGAGTTGTGCACACGTGTTTTTGACAGCTCCATACATAAAACTTAGTTAGGGCAGCCCCGTGGTTATATTGCCCAGGGCAAATAGGCTATATGAAAAACTGCCACTGTCCCTTTTACATAGAAATAAAACACTGGGCAAGAAGGGCATTAGTGGTTCCACATGGGAAATATGAGACTGATTGCAGTGAAAATGTCTGACTTTGACCTTAGCTTTGTTTTCTGTATTTTTCTTTACGAGTTGATTCTCTTTAAAGTCAGATGAACTTTCAAGAGTTGTAAAAAGCAACCGGTGAATGTTGCATTGAAATCAAAGTCTGGATTAAACTGTTAAAAGCAATCGTGTCGATTTAGTCAAGTCGTGACTGTCCGAGATCGGGCAGTGCTGGGACTGTGTCTGGTTATTTCCAGGATGGATCTTCAGGAGTGGATGGCTCCAGTTTGAGGAAGAAAGGGGAGAGCTGGTGGTGGTGGTGGCCTTGGAGGGCAGGATGTCCTTTTTGGATACTCAGCTTCACATCCAGAAAAGACATGCAAGTGGAAATGCTAAATCTATCAAAAAAAGGGACAAAAAAACAAAAAACTGTAGCACTTTGAGTTCGACAAATTTAAACAGTTCAAAATTGATATCAAATTTCAATAATTATGTTAAACTACTGACATCCTGGTCTTATGGTTTTGAGTTCCACACTTGCTTTTCATCATAATACTTCGACATCTGCCCTAATCTACTGTAATTATCCAGGAATAAGGTTGCTTTTGAAAATTTTGTGGACACTTATGTGCTTTTGATTAGCAATGTCTGGTTTAAATAGTAATTTAAAGGCCTTAAGTTAACACACTTTAACAACAAAAATCACTGCTTTTAGTTTGATAACAGGAAAAGTGTAAAATGGAATCTTCGAACATAGCTTTTCAGTCATCCGTCAGCTTCTGGGAGAGTTTTTCTAGTTTCATCCTATCGTTAACGGGATGCAAATTGATCTCATTTATCTTTTAATACAATGTTTGCACACATGTGCCCCATTTCAGCATAGCGGCCACAAATGGGATGGTTGACTGCAAAGTAAACCAGGTTTCAGAGAAAGAAAGTAACAAAAACGTTCTATTTGCAGTTTATTACAAGCAGTGCAGGAGAAAGTGCTCTGGCCCGATGAGACCAAAATTTTACAAATCTAGCAGCATACATGCAAAGACCATCCACAAAATTAAATAAAGTATTTGTAGAATCACGACATGGTTCATCTTTCTTTAATGTAATGGCATGAAAAATGTTTAGAAGGGATGGGAAGATGGCTGGAAGAAAGTTCCAACCAGAAATCCTGTTAGAGGCTGCAAAAGACGTGAGACGTGGGGTTTATCTTCTAGAAGGACAACGATGCTAAACATACCCCAGAACCTGAGAATACTGGGAGTATATTGATGTAATCTGGCTGGGCCTGAAGATGAAAGTGCAAAAATATCTAGATGTGCAAAGATGGTGATAACAAAAGGGCTTGGTTCTGTAATTGTAATGAAATATGGTTCTGCAAGGTTACCAAGTTACTTGAGTCAGACATGTCCGTGCCTCAACTACCTGCTTTAATTATCATACTATAGTTTTTGAAAGAGCACAAAGAGCTGGGAAGAGTATTAAACCTTACCCTAAATTAACCAGTGATGCCCATGGTAGCATTTATCCTTTTTGGTGACATAAACAACATCATTAGTGCAAATGAAAGGTGCCTTTGTGCTTTAGTGTCAGACTAAATGACATTGCCAGTTAGCTAACAAACATTTTCTATCCTGCAGTACAGCAGAACCATACAGCATACTTTTTTTTAAATATGTCTGTTTATGTATGACATCTTTTGTAAGATTTTCGTTCTTTTTCAGAGTTATTGTGGCGCACACTTGCCCTCTTGTTCATGCCCGATCCCGGGTCACCGCTACTGCCCTTTGGTAAAATCTGTCAGGTCTTCTTTGACGCAGATCCTTTTCCTGTCAGGGTGAGATTTTTATTGTTCCAAGGGTGCAGTCTGCCAAATCTCGCTCGCGCAGCCCTTTTCCTGCTTCCTCCGAAAGAGGAAGCGCCGCTTCGCTTCGGCTCGTTTCCATCCTGCGTCTTCTCTGGGACAAATCTGGAATGCTGGAGCTGCAGAACGCAGCTTGTAGCACGGCCAAGTCGTGATTTCAAAGAATAAAACGAGTTCTTTAGTTCTCAAGAACGACACCCTCCAACTTTGGTCTATGTTACAAAAGCTTTCACATCAAAAAAATGGCACGATTGGATGTAAAGGGTAGTGTACTGTATGACGTTAAACACCCTACAATTTAGCATGTCCCGTCTGACCAGTAACCCTACAAGGTGTGTGCTCACCTGGTTCCCTGAAGTACAAAGATCCCATGGTGTCTCAGCACATACGCTCTTTGTTATGGGTCAGAAAATAGCTCTTTGTTTGCAGCTAGTGCAAGATTAAGCATTCAGTCATGGTAGGCCATGAAAAAACAAACAAACACACACACACACACACACACACACACACACACACACACTGGCCAACCTGCAGCACTAAGCTTAGTATTAGGTAATTTATGAAACAACAATCCAATTAAAGAGGTGGTTTAATTTATGACTGATACCATTTGAAGTTAAATCTCTGTGGTATACATATGAAAGTTGTTTTTTTCGCACGCATAGAAAGAGGATTTCGCCACAGAGTTCGAATGACAAACGAGCCCTTGTTGTCTGACATCTCTATGTCTGTCTGACAAATGAACTTTAAAACCCAAGAACATGCACAGGACATCATTTGGACATCTCCGAAGGCAAACATGCAAAAAAAAAAAAAATTAAAAGTCTTTAAATGTGACAGAGTTAATCAAGAGATCTTGGGGTTCTTTGTTGATTGAAACCCATCAAGAATGTTCCTCTTTGCAAAATAGCAACTTATAGATGCATTCCATACGCACTACTATTTAGAACAGGTTCAAAAGGAATTGGTGGATTCAGTTAGATAGAAAGAGAGACAAGGGGGCAAAGTAAAGCACATTTGTTTGGGGAGAAATTCAACCTTAAACTGTCAAATTGCGACATAAACAAATTAATGTCCTAAACAGACTGCCAGATAGTGAGAAGAGACACTTATCCACGGTAGAAGCTGAGAACTCAATTCTTACTTGACTATCAGTTCAGGGGTCCTCAAGGTTGTAGCCTGTGTGTCACGCGGTATGTCTTGTGCTTCAAATTCTCTTCATTGAGTCTTTTAACTAAGATCAACAGTCGGCAACACAGAAGACAATAGATAGACCATACCTGATACTTTTTTGCATACATTCTAATGATTCTAATTCCTGAATTTGTGCTTCAAGATTTTGTGCGATTTCATGGAAATTTGTCAGTCTTTAAATGTTGTTCCCAACAATTCTAATCAAAATCTCAGATTAGGAATTTGGCCCTAAAGAAAAATGTGTTTGTTTCTTACACTGTCCTTTCTGAATTGAACTCAACCTCTACTCTACTGTTCCCCAAGCTTTCGGTTGCAACACAAACAAAGGAAATGGGCTCCTGAAAATGTTTCACAGCCTTCATGTGGCTTTATTCTGCTTTGTGAGCACTGGTTATTTTAATCTTCATGGAGGGTGAGGCTGTTTCTTAGAGGAACAAGAGGGTGTTTTTTTTTCTGTCTGTGGCTTGAGGAGTCACACACCTGATGTTGGATGTTTTTTTTATTTTTTTCCAAGTACAAATGTAAATCTCATTGTGCAGATTATGCTATATATATTTATATGTTTTTTGCTAAACCTGCACAAACATTGTTCTGGAACCCTAAAAGGTTACTTCAAATCTATCATATTATATTTTTTTTGTATGTGTATATTTTCTTATTTTCTTATTTTCTTAACCTTGCATTGCACCAATGGTCACAATCTTTAATTAATTGAGCACTTATTTCACTTTTTGTTATACTACATGCAGATTCAAGGATAAAAGAAGGTTAGCACTGAAGTGCGGGACCGAAGGGAGGGAAAAGAAACTTCTTATCATGCCACCCTTTGGCTTCAAGCTGCAATTTCCCAGATTGGATCTCAAACAGTTGTAAACATGAGTCTACATGGGCTCCCCAGCCACAAGCTAATGTTTTGGCATCAGTAAGGTTATAAAGAGAAATCTGGTTCAATAAATCGCTACAAATAATGACTGTGTACAACCAAGCTGCGGTACAAGGGCAAAAGGTGAGAAAGCCGAAGGCACTTGCCCCCTTCAAGATTGCGGGCTCTACCATAGGAGCCGAAAAGTGCTTCAAAATCAGATTCCAGCAGGATGGAAAGTGTTTGTGCAGGAGAGGGCTTTTATCAGCACCAAACACTCACAGGAAGTCCGGTTTGGGGATTGTCCATCCTATTCCTGCGTTCCACAGGAAGCTTAGCATAAAAAGCGACTGAAAAACGCCCAGAGACATTTCATTTGTCGCCAGTCGGCTCGCGGGGAGCATCTCAAATTGGTCGCAGAGGTGGGTTTAAAAAATAATAATTGTCTGAATTTTCAGACACTAACGAATCAAGCCTGGAAGCATGGAGAGGTCCTTTGAGTCAAGGGCCCCGCGGCTCGCGCCCATCGCCGCCAGTCAGACTGCGCGCGCAGCTACACCAGATGAATTCATACTGCCAAGGTAAGAACTCCACACATCTCACTCCTCAGTAGTTTAATAATGTACTTTTTGCCAAAAGTATCCAGAGAGTTTATTTTATTTTTTTAAGAAGTTAAAAGAAACAATAATATGCACATAAAATTTCAGATTTGGGATAATGTGGCCATTTTTTATGAGAGTTCAGAGTATACTTATCAGGTTGCAGCGCATGTTTGCCAAACATGCATACTTATAATAAGGAATAGATGAATAGGACTTGTACGGTAATGTAGAGATGCAACAAATAATTGGTCAAAATCCCCTTGTTGATGGGTCACAGGTCAAAAACTAAAGAATCTAATCTGAACATTTAATTTATCACAGCAAAGTTAATAATAATAGGCAGGCAGGACAAATATTAACATGGAAATAAACCTGTTGGATGTATACTCTAGAAGTACTCTGTGAATAAATATTCATAGTAATAATCACTTGAAACCAGTTATATATAAACTGAACACATGACCCTGAATTGTTGATTCAAATGAATAGTTAAACAATACACATTTATATGATGTAACTGATTTCTAATGTAAAAACAAATATGCAACCAATGTTCTCATTTACTATAGCAATTGTTAATTAAGAAATAGATAAATTCTGATTTGGGATTTATTTATTTATTTTTCTGTAAATGTAGGTCTGATATTTTAAAGCCACGATATGCACAAACATTTAAGATTATATATTTTTTTTATTACAGAGTGACTAATAAATCTAAAGAAGGTTGTGCACAATGTAAAGGTTGTGAATTTATTTTTCATGTTCTTATTGGATAAAACGTGTCTTAAGAGTTTTGTTTGATAAAAAACAGACTTCCATAGTTTTTCCTTTGAGATGAATAAAGTATTTTTGATTTGATTAGATTCGTTCGATTGAAACAAAACAAAACAAAAAACAACGACATTAATTCTCTCTTTAAAAAAAAAGAAAGCTGTTAATATGAAAATAAAAACTATTTTAGCACAACAATCTATCCTGTTTTTAAGTATAAACAAACAGACAAATAAATAAATAAATAAGTAAATAAAGCAAAAGCCAGCCGCAGCGCGCAGTGACGTCACCGTGGGTCCCTCCACAGCAGCGGGACCTCCAGCTGGAGAGATGGAGGGATGGAGGAGGTCCTCCCATCACCCCCCATGCTCTCTCACGCTGACAGCCTGAGCTCCTGGAGAAACCTGGCTGCTGCCGGAGAGTTATCACTGGACTTTTACCTGAGCAGCGACGGTAGCTTCTCCTGAAACTACACGCTCACAGTTTTCAACTATCGGCTCTGAGGGACTCCTTTTTTTTTTTTTGACTGGATAAACTGTGGGAAGGCTGGTTGTTGTTGAGTTTAAGGTTTGTAGTTTGTTTGTTTTCCTGTCTTTTTGATACTATAAAGGTTTGAGCTCAATGTCTGTGTGTGCGTTAGCTCGGCTGTTGTATTTATTATAGAGAGCCGTAGTTCTTTCTCTGCCCGTTTAGTTTTATTTCGATGGTTCTCCACGTCAAAAAAAGATGCAGTGAAACAGCACCATACCGTGGCCTATATGAGCATTGCAACTGAATCGCTTGGATTTTAAAGCACAATTAGGGTGGGTGGCAGAAAGAGCAGAAAGAAATCAAGTCTTCATCAACCTAACATTTTATGACGATTTGGACACTTATTTTTAAAGCTGAAACAAATATATATATATATATATTAAAAAAATCATTTTATTTATATTTTTTTAGCAAAGAAAATAATATTTCCATTAAATCAAAAAGCCTTTTGTTTCTTTTTTTGTACAGCTAAACACCCAAAGTTTGTTAAAGTGCTTAAACTGTGCACGGCATAGGGGATTGTGTGGGTCCTCTTGTTAGATTAGGCAAAACCTTCTCAGAAGTCTGCTTGAACAATGTTTATCCTGCATTTTTGAATGATAGTTTGCTAGTTAATTTCCCCTCCTGCATTGTTCGTTTATCCCTGCTTGTGTGCAAAGAAGCTCAAGCTCACATTTAGTAGTCGTTTTAAAGCGGCCACCCGCTGTACAGACAGCACAGCTCACCGCTGTGGTTTATGAATGAACACTGGCTTATAGATGTGTCTCTGGGGCCACAGCCAGCAGGGAGGGATCACACATCACTGTTATCCAAGGATTACCATCACCTCAAGTTTAATATGGTTCTGAGACAGGCTTTGCAGGTCTTGAAACCAGTGATTGCACCCAGTGGCCTTTTCTATGCCAGGAGAGATTACCCAGGTTATTAGTATCTGTGTTAAAACATCCTCCCATAGGCTGGCACAGCAGCAGAGTCAGGTCTCAGGTCAGCTATGTTTCATTTCTTGACAATCTTCCATGCAAATAGTTGGTCTTGTCTGTTTTTTGGTAATCCTGTACAGTATGCAGTAATCTGTGTGAGAGATGTTTGTCTCTCCTGCCTTTGAAGGTGTGCGCAGAGGTGACCCAAGGTTGTATGAGTTCCTACACAGGGTTACAGTCGGACGTCCATGTTGGATTTTTTGTTGCGTTAAAAACAATTTAAAAAATAGCTTAAAATCAGCTTTAGATTGTGATTCTGTTTATATAATTCTGAAAAGTATATAACTTTACCTCTCCAGGTCAGAAGGGGGCTTCAAAGCAGAGGCAGCATTTATCCGTACTTCCGGCCAAGCTTTGGCCGATGCATGTTTAATATCATTTTTTTTTTGACAGTTTTTTTAAACTCTACAAAGATTATACAAAGATTCATTATATTTTCGTGTAGAGAGCCTCTTTCCATAATGAAACATCCACCAGAGACGTACCGACAATAACGTCTTTCGACGGTTTAATGCCCAAACCACAAAAAAAAAAAAAAAAAAAAACATTAATAATTACCAATATGACTTATAACTCAGAATTAACTTTTCATTGTAAGACAGGGAGCTTTTGTTCACTGAAAATGAAAAAGACTGAACTAGAAATTGTTAAATTTCAGAGAGGTTTTAGCAGAAGAGCAAAGAAAACAAAACAAAAGATGAAAAACTTAAAATCACACAAAAACAACATTCATCCCAAAAGCTTAAGAGAGCACAAACTGTGTTTTGTTTGATTTTCGAAATGTTCCACTCTTTGATATTTATACTTTTTATTATGTTTCGTGTAAAAATGTTTTTTTTTTTAAATATTTGACACGTTCTTTGGCACACCAGGCCTTCCATATTTCCTATTCTACCTACCGTAACCACAACAGAAAAGCATCTTTAACACACATTATCCCTCCACTGGTTGCTGACACTCATTGATGACTCATCCTCAGTCCGCTCTGTACTTGACGACTTCCTTCTCAGCTTTAAAAGCTGCCCTTTTTCTCCCTCTGGTTGCCAAATGACAAGCTCACTCAGATCCCCGCTGCTCCCAGCGCCGTTTCAATGTCTTATGGTCTGTTCTGAAGCTGGCTCGGCTCTCAGTGACACGATACAGCTGACGCTTGTTGATCCGAGTCCGTCCTTCTTGTAGTATAACGATGACCTGTGGCTTTCCAGGAATGTAGCCATTTTGTCTTTCTTTCTAAGTTTTCAATTCAGATTGTGTAAAATGGAAATGTTATGTTAAGATTCAATGTTTTTGGTTTTTTTTCTCTTTTTACACAGGTAGCTGGGTTCATCGTGGGCATCCTCCTCTCTGTGACTGGCACAGAAAAAGAGCGTGAGAGTCCCGGGAAGGGAAACGTGAGAAAGAGGAAGATGATGTACCGAGAGCTGCTCCTCTCCTCCGCCCTCCTCTGCCTCCATGTGATTGGTACTCCCCAGTTCTTCGGGCACCACGGGTAACACTCTGCCTGTGTTTATCCCAGCCACTAACATTTAGCCACTAACTCACCATGAGAGTTTTTTTTTTTCCCTAAGGAAGCCATTCTTAAATGGGACATTCCCAAATGACACTTAAAAAATTCAGTAGGTCAGTCTTCCAATAGCCGAAGCTCAGGCGATTAGACAGAGAACCCTGGTGCTGTCATTTTTAAAAACTGACTTCGGGGAAGGACTAAAATAAACTAAGCGAAGGGTCAAGTGGCGAGAGGCGGGTCAAAGGTCACAATCAGCAGTGATTGTACATGTCAGGCAGCAGCCACTCAGGTTTTTAAATAGACATCGGTGATTATCATAGTAAAAAAATGTTTAAAAAGCTTCAAAGCACAAGACTTTGTATTTCAATTGAGGAAGTTTTCTGCTGCTTACCAGTTCCTGTGCATTGCTAGTTAGCTGTCTAGTAGGAAGGTCAAAAGTAAAGCATGTCATTTACTACGCCTTCTTCTTCTTTTTTTTTTTTCCTATCCAGGCGGAGGACGTGCAGCCATGACCTCCGTCACAACGTCGTCATGGCATCAGAGTCCTACGCCCAGCCGGTGCACAAGCCCTACATCACCCTGTGTCAGGGCCATCGCCTCTGCAGCACATACAAGTAAGATACTCGCTCTCTGAGCGCTGAGTGCACACAAACATAAAAACAATAAATCTTTACGCGCAAACCACGTCCGGCATGCCCAAGTAGATGAAAGAAGAAACGGTTGTGAACATCTCGTGGCTTTCTTTCACAAAAGCACATGTGCAGAGAGCCGTGCTGTACGCATGAGTGGGTCACGGTGGCACATAGCTTGAGCATAGTCTAATTATTGAGCCCTTTGTGGAACGACGGGAAATGAGCTGCCTGGCCGCAGCAACCACTGCCTTGTTTGTTTTGGACCCGGCCTCCCTTCATACTATCACCCTCCCGGTTGCTTTCCAAACCCAGTATCTTCTCCACATTTGTAATCCGTGTTAGGTTGTCTCTCAACCAAAGCTCACTTTCACTTTGGGTCTGTTTTCCTGGATTCATACGCACACATGTCTCTAGTCTCTAGTGTTCCCCTCAATTTATTGCTCTTAATCCCCCCCTCTGGTCTGACAAACTAAACACACCAAATTCCCATCAGGCTGAAGCCAAAATAGCTGATTATAGATCCGACTCCACGTCTCATCCATCCTACTCTTTCGAACTTGCACAAAGTACTTAACGTTCTCATCTACGTAACTTCAGTCTGATCAGAGAGAAGGCTACGTCACATGATCTCAAATGCCTTTGACTTTGTGTCTGCAGAACAACATACTCGCTGGCGTACCGGCAGGTGAGCAGAATTGCGTCAGCCTCACACTTCTACTCGGACTGCTGCCCTGGCTGGCGGAGACTTCACTCTCACAACTGCAACCAAGGTAACTTTAAGAAAGATAGAAGTGAGGACGTGTGAAAAGTGTAAAATCTGTTACCAGGGGGGGGGGGGAAGTGTCCAATGCAAATACATGAAGGGTATAAAGGTTCTCAAAGTAGCATTAGCACAAACAGCAGTGATGTTTCAGAGACTAGATATACTTTAGTAGTTTAGAGGTCTGCTTTGGTCTTGGTCCACCTTACAGTAGCAGTTAGTTTTAACCTGCAGCATTGATTAAATCATTGTTTAATTTATATGAATCCTTAAAAAGCCTACTTCAAATGAAAGACTGAACCAAGTAGCCATGCCACCCGCTGTAACCGGTTTCTACGTCCTAAGCTGTAGCTGTGGTTTTAACACGAGTAAGATTGCTGCAAGAGTTATCTCCACACCTTCACAGTGCTGCCAGTCAGTCAATCAGTCAATCAATCAATCAATTAAATGTATATTTAGAGCACTTTTCTTACTAAGAAGTGTAAGGGAACAAACAGACAGCAGGTTTTCAGTAACACTCATCGATCAGTCGTGGTTTTCTGGCTTTTATTTGATTCCTGTCTTTGGACGTGTTTCCCAGCTCTGTGTGCAGAACCCTGTGCCAACGGTGGCAGCTGCCTAAAACCCAACAAGTGTGCGTGCCCTCCTGGCTGGTCTGGACCCCGGTGCCAAACCGGTACGCTTGAAAACCAGTTTCAGTTTCACCTGAGGAACCGCTCATAAATCCATATGCGTACTCACGCTTAATTTCTTTTTTTCTTTTTTCCCTTTCTTGTCAGACGTGGATGAGTGCAGTGGACAGCAGCCGTGCACCCAGCTGTGCATCAACACAGCTGGGAGCTACAGATGTGCGTGCAGAGAGGGCTTCAGACTTGCTGGAGATGGACGTTCCTGTCAGCGACGTCCGTCTCCAACTCCAGCTCCCACCCAGAGGCAGCCAGCAGCGGGTGGTCACACTGACGCGGGTAAACGAGCACTGAAAGCTTTGCGTGAGTCTAAACCGCGTGCGTATCTCAATGTTCTGCAGCAGCACAGAGGGAAGAGAATACATGACCAGCCTCGCGGTCCATTATTACTTTTGGTACGCGCTATGCCACTCTCAACTCGTACCGTGAGTAATAATGCACTGCGACTGGTGCCGACTCCAGACTGGTGTTATGTGAGGCCGGCTCCATGCGGTGAGAATGGGATTGTTTCGACTTTGATAATGACTGCGAGTCCCAGTTTCCGAAGTAAACATCTGCCTTTGATCCAAACTAATACAGACATATTACCACCCTCATTAGTTTCCTCAGAAATGCTACATTCTGTTCTTTTTTATTATTATTATTTGTTCATGATTCTTGTGTCTTTCAGTTCCTTGCTAGAAGTGTTTATCCCCACCTTCATGTCACGTTACGTCCCCAAATTGAAATTATCTTTATGTGATTGACCAAGACAAAGTGGTGAGTAATTATGTGGTGGATGGATAATAATGTGTGGTTTGCAAAAATCTTTAACAAAATTCTAAAAGAAAAAACCCAACAAAGTAAAAGTATGCTTTCGCGTTCAGCCTCCCCTCAGTCACCTTTCACTGCAGTTGCAACTCGCAGTCTTCTTTCTGCTAAGTAGCTCAAGCTCAGATTAGACAGGAAGCTTCTTTTCAGATTAGCTTTCAGGTTTTCCACACATAATTTAGGCCTGGACCAAAGGCCATCCACATGATTCCACTTAAACCTAGACAGGATTTTTCATTTGGGGGTATCTGATTTGAGGGCGTACAAATCTTAATGTATTCCACTTCATGATTTTCTACAAGTTTGTGTCAGCGGGTCACACAAACACAATAAACTACACGTAGGTTTTGATGAAAACGCAAAGCAATCGAGCCTCATGAATAGTCTTGCTAGGCAAAGCAGCCTCAAAACAAAATACACAAACCGCCCCACCCACCTCCAATCTTCCTTCATGTCTACAAATGTTCTTGAGCTCAAGATTTTCCTTTTAAGTCCCGGCCTGGGTCCGCACTATTACTCTTTTGGGAAATTATGCAACGCAAAACTAACTTGAAGTAAACGTACCTCTTCCTGATTTCTCCAACTCTTTCTGGCCTCGGGACGTTTTTTTTTTTGTGAGTCACCTAAATTTAAAATCAAAACGGGAGACGTTGAGCTTAGGGGCTAGGGTGGGGGTGGGTGATGCTGTCTCTTGCACTCAGAAAGTAAAAGAAATATATGTGCACAAGCCAGAGATTGCCAAATCTCCCAGGCCCTCTCCTCAAAACTCCCCTCCATTTATCAGAGTTTTTTTTTTTTTTTGTCTGGAGACTGACCACAAGCCCTGAGAGTTCACTCTCTAAGGCGATGTGATGGATCGCTGAGTCAGCGAGAATTGCAAGGAGAACAGGGAGGGGGGTGGGGGGTGGACGAAAAGCAGAAAACATGACGGTGTCTCAGAGAACTCGGAGATTGCTAAAAGGGCTCATTTTGGGAGAAAGGGTGTCTGCTCTTGCCGCTCGCAGCCTGGATGGATGCAGACAAGGCGTTTCGCTCCAGAGACGCTTTCCTATTATCTGTTCATGTACACATGTCGGAGGGATGATGATGGAGATCTTGAATGTAGACAGAGGATCAGAGAGGCGACTCTCACTCTGCCAAGAGTCTTTGATTGCGTTTTAGGCTTTTTCAGCCTCCCGCCCCTTTTACATCCCCCCGCAACTCTGTTCCTGGCTGAGGCTTGTTCTCATTCCAGCTCCATCAACTCTGTCTGCTGGGGTTCATGCACCCAGCTATACACCCCCCCCCCTTCCCCTTTTGCACCTCCTTCACCGTGTTTCTCAGCTTATTCTGACCCACTATGGACCACATCTGGGAGAGATTGAACATCTCCCCATTTGTCTGAGAAGGCGCAACCAGAGAAGTGGAAAGAGAGGCCAGGGGGTTGTTCTTAAATCTGCGTCTGAGTCCCGTCTCTTGGAAAGAACATTCCCTCTTAGAGCGGCACTGAGCCAGACGCTACCGACTCACAGGAGGGTCGAGCATTTGCCTGTCCATTTCTGGTCACATGCGTTTCGGCCCCTATGGCTGTTCCCATCAGTGGTAACCTGTAAAATAATCCAAGCTACTTCTCACCCCTTGGTCACAGTAGTGCAATACCGTCGTGAATACCATAACTTCACAAGTAAAAGCATTAAGTATTTACTCTGAACCCTCTAAATGCAGCCCAGCGCTGAAAATGACCTTCAGAAGTCGCCTTCTTTATAAATAGACTGTGTTCTATAAATGCCTCTCCAGTTTATTTGTGGAGATTAGTGGAAACAATTGTGCATGGTGTTGGCACCAATTTTAATATTTTTATTTTTTTTAAAAGGGCAATCCTGGAAACTTCAGCCTGGGACACAAATGCGGTTTCTAGTAGCCCGACAGTCCAAATCTACTTAAAATGTTGATAAAATACAAAATAAATGAATTGCTGTTTTCATGTAATAACTGAATTATAGAAAGACACTATAATAGTTATATTTGTTTAGTTAAATCTAATTTTCTTATAAGGTTGGAAACTATTTATTTTTATAAATCACTTTCCACAAAAGTCATCATCCCATAGAATATCAGTCTATTAGTGTATTTTTATTTAAAACAGGTTCTTTGAAAATGGCAGATTTTCCCCTAGATTACTCTTATTAAAATTTTAAAGAATATTTTTTTAGAGAAGGTTGTTTATTTGACTAGACTGGGGGTAAAAATGGCTCTTTGGATGATAGGAACTCCCGCATACCCATGACCTACAGCTGCAATAGAATAGTTAGGTGCCATTTTTAGGCCCTTAAAATTATTTTTTTATGACCGCCCCTTATAAATATTGCTGATTTGACTATATTTTCCTGCAAGGGTTTCATTAGCACAAATGGCCTTTATACATTAGTAGTTTGATGGGGGGAAATGGCTCTGTAGCCCCACTATATGGTGCACATAAAAAACAATCATGTTGGTCATTTGCCTAAACAAAAGGAACAAATGGGAACTTTTTAAAAGTCAGTATCTGTCTTTTTTATCAACCACATGTTTTGTTTAAGTAAGCAATCAGCAATTTAATCATGTGACTTAAACACGCTCTCAACTTGAACCTCACCCATTGCTTTGGATCAAAGCTTATATTGGGGGAACGGCCCGGGAAAATCCAGACTTAAATCCAGTGGCTTCAAAAAAAAACAAAAAAAAAACACTTTCCTTCCAGAGTGACTGAGCTCGAGCTATACTGCATAGAAGAATGGTCATAAATTTCAGTCTGTAAATATTACCATAGGTGGTAAAAACATTCCCCAAAAAGACTTGCAGCTGTTGCTGTAGCTGTAACAGTATCGAGCGACGGCTTCATTGAGTTAGACTTAGTGGGGGTGAACGCGAAACCACACTTTGATAGGCTCTGTTCAATAATTAGGTTTCAGGGAAAGTGCTTGCGATGGATTTTGTTTGGAGTTATCATAGGAATGGTGCGTTTATTTCCTGCCCACACTTCACTTTGGGTTGGTCTGTCACATCAAACCGTAATAAAATGCACTGAAGTTTGTGGTTATGATTGCTTTGACCTAAATTTAGAGAATTTGCTTGCAGCTTTGCAGCCGTGGGACTGGTTTTAAGGTTGTTGTTTTTTCTGCATTTTGTGACTAACATGCGTTTGTTTTGCACGTCTTCCCCAGGGGGAAATTTCAGCCTAGTGGAGAACGTCACAGAGGAGGTCCAGAGCCTGAGGAACAGAGTCGAGCTGCTTGAAAAGGTACATGAGAGAACCCACGAACACGTGTTGGAACCAACAAATAAAAGCCACCCACTCTGTTGCCCCGTCTGGCTCCCCAGGAACCTTACTGGTCCTTGTTATAATGGCTGTCCCAATTATTAATCCCATTACACTTTTACCCTTTGTTTCTCAAAGAAGCTGCAGTTGGTGTTGGCGCCCTTCAGCAGCTTCTTTCCACTGCCGTTGGACGAGAGCTTCCCAGAGAAGACCACCTTACTGTCCCACTCCTTCCGGCAGCTGGACCGCATCGACTCCCTCAGCGAGCAGATTGGCTTCCTTGAAGAGCGCCTCGGCACATGTGAGCAACCAATCTCCAACTTTTGATTCCCTCATCGCACTCGAAATTGAAAAAAAATAATGCTAGATTTAGTCTAAAGGAGGGTTCCAAAAACCACCTAAAGGCTCAGATGGAACAAATGTCTATAATGTATTGAAATAATAAATAACAAGATTATTAAATCTTGAAGGTACACCATTCTAATGTCCCTGGGTACATAATAATACCTTAGCTATTAAAATAAATCAACGCAAAAGTGATATATTTGCTCTTAAATTATAATCTAGTTAACGAAGTTATGTGCGCATGAGTTTCCCAGCCAAGTTATTCACCTGGGAATGAGGAATATTTTCACGGAATCAAAAAAGTTGCAAATATTTCAAACAACCAATCTGAAGGTATCCAAATACAAAAAAAAAGTTTAAGGGTTATTGTTACACAAATCCAAC
This sequence comes from Orestias chungarensis, assembly GCA_032876305.1. NCBI lineage: Eukaryota > Metazoa > Chordata > Actinopteri > Cyprinodontiformes > Cyprinodontidae > Orestias > Orestias chungarensis. The sequence continues at coordinate 1,529,559 of JAVLVB010001034.1, read as the reverse complement.
CTTGAAACCTTATGAAAAAACGCCTCCAGAGGCAGAAGACAAGCTGCATCGCTGGAGAAGGATTGTCATTATGGAATAGCCCCAAATTTTCTTTTAACTTGAATATCTTATTAAAATCTGATCTTTTTTTTCCCCTTCCTATTTATTCTAATGCCGTACATCTTTGTAACTCTTTCCATGTTTTCTCTCTCAGGTTCTTGTCAGGAGAATTAGCGGCCGAGCCCTATCAGCGGGAGTCATCTCGGAGCAAAAGAGCACACATCGGCCTCGGCCCTTTAATTACACTGTGCACCGCACAAATGATTGAAAATAATGTTTTTTCACCATTCCAAAACGTAAACTTTTTATTTTTCCATGTCCAGTCCCTCATCATGGTCTTGATTTTGCAACGGTACCTGCAGTGGGGTCATCGTCGCCCCCGCGTTGGTCAAAGCTTGACGTGTAGCCACTCACATAAGTGCAGCTGTGTTCCCCTGAGACAGAGCCTTTTGTACACATCTGTATTTATGTATTTAAATTATGATCACCTGTAGGCATTTCCTAAGTACTCTCAGTTTTTTTATCTAGTTTTGTAACATTTTTAATAAAAGTCTGAATAAAAAAACCTGTGTGTTTGGTTAAAAAACAACAAAAAAAACTTTCATATCCTTTTTGCATAGTTTTCATGGGGTAAAACATTTTAATCTTCGGCAGATAGCTGTAGGCTAGTCAGAAGTGATGGTAAATTGGCTGAAACTAAGCAAAACTGGGACAAACAAGGTAAAACCTGCTTGAGGCTTTCAGGGACTTTAGCCTAGAGTTAAGAGGTCAACCTCTTTAGACGTACAGCCAGAGCTGCAGTGCTTTAGATCACAGTATATAAATGTAATTGAATTGTGCAGTTTTGAAATCGATATCCACCCAAACATCAAATCTCTGATCTTACTGGTTAATTAAAAGTTGGGTTTTTATATACAAAGGTTTTACAGTAGATCCTTATCCCTGCAATGATTTGTAGCTACATCTGAAAGGTGGAATACTTTTTTTGAAGATGGGCAGGATTTATCTTTCAAATTAAGGTTAAACATAAATAAATAAATAACTTCTTAATCTCTTCAGGGAAATTAAATGCTGTAACTTCCCTAGTGGTTGCAGATGATGATGGCTGTGAAAGGAAAAGATAGGATCTCCTATTGCAGTATGTATTACATCAACCCTTTTAAAGCTTCTGACTGAAGACACTCAGTCCTCCGCCCTCTTCTAGTTTCACTTCATGTCACAATGTAGTAGCAAACGTCCTTTCACTGCAGTCCTGATGTTTAGCAATGATTGGGCCAGAATTAAGTGTTTTTTTAAACAGACATCAATGCTTTGATTTTTAATCATGTGATCCTTGTGTTGTGATTTTTATTCTAATGCACTTTGGCCTCTTTACATGCGTTTTTTACAGCACTTTATATATAAAAAAAAAGAAATGAAATTGAAAGGCACTTTAAGCTAACCAATGACGTTTGAGCAAATAGAGACCACCGTGAATAACACGGCCTACGGTCCGTCAGCTGATGTTGAATGGTCATAGCCACACCTGATCCGCTGGGATCTGTGAGCCGAGCTTGACCTGCCTGAACCGAACCTGGAGTGAGGTTAAAGTTCCAGGGGCGAAACGGTTACAATGGGTCAAGTAAAAGTTGCTGCAATCTGTTCGTGTAGTTTGACTAAAAGAGCAGGTGATGGACGGATTTGTCACCGAGAACCTTTTAGGTCGAACTAATGGCGGACAAAATCCGCTACAATGTTAAAGGGTTTATTTGAAGATCAGCATTATGAATTGGCAAATGTTCTTGTGGAGTGTGCAAAAGCGTAATGGTCATTTTAAAACACCTTTAAAAAAAAGTAATTAATCTCTTCCAGTCGTTTTAGAAGAGTTTGTAATGCTGGTTTAGGGCGGAGAGTATTGTTGCTCAAGAGATAACAGTGGGGTTGGTCAAGGTAACCCTGACCGTTGCTTCAGAAATGTTGCATTCGAGCTACACGAGTTACACAAGACCAGGTTTAAAGCCTGAAGCAAACAAATCGCTGATCTGATGTCAGAAAGAAGGTTTCAATTACAAAACACACACAAAATACTTTCATTGTGAGGAGCAAGCTGCCAAACCATCTGCTTTGAAATGAATGCTGATAGATGTTAAAAGTCAGCTGATGTGGCTGAAACAGCTTTTATCTTGAATTGTCATGATTTCTAAACATATTCCATAAATGTAACTACTCGTAATGACGTATGGAATCAACACTTAAAACATAGTGAAAAGCCTTTAAAAAAAAAGAAAAAAAAAAGGCATTTAAATCCATGAATCCTAACATCACAAATCTGGCATTAATGCTACTGTCAACAAATCCATATCAGTTAGTGTCCTGTAATATTAACTGATGATTTCTAATAATATGAAGTGTTAAGATTTCTGTCCTGTAAATTCAGACACTAAAAACAAAAAAACTTCCCGTTTTAAAACTGAACTTCTGCACATCACAGTGAGCACCGTTAGACAATCTAGAAGTACAAAAAGATGGACATTGTGATATTTCTGTCATGATTCGAAAAATAATACACGTGTTTTCCGAGAGCCAATGAGCATTTCAAGAGAGCTTAAGGAACGTTTAGCGGTTTCTCCATTAGAAACCAAAAGTAATGCTTTCAACCACACTGGAATTGACAAACCATCGCTGCTAAAGACTCAAGATTAGGAAAATGCTGGAAACTGATGTCTAGCCAGAGAGGACCAAAGGTGAAATCTTTGGATTTTACTGAACAAGACATGTTTGGAAGAAGAACGATTGTGCACATGAAAACCAAAACAAAGCTTTTTTCCCCCCCCCTTTATGGCTGAAGATATAACAGGCGGATTTTGTATATTTACAGGACCGATGAATGAATAATATCAAGGAAACGTTTTCCAACACATTTGTTGGTATTTCTTTATGTTCAGTACTTTCCCGCCCCAGTCTGTCAAATGTTTAGTTAAGAACTTTTTTTTGCTACTTTGTGTAGACTTCATTAGGTACGAATATGTCACCAAGTTTATGAGGATGTGTATGCTTTAAAAATTAAAGTATTTATAGAGAGAGATTTCATTGTCTATAGAGAAGCAAAGTAAAAACTTCCATGAAGGCACATATGAAGAAAAAAAAAAGAAAGTTTATTTTACTCCAATGCAACGCATTCAGTTATACCAAGAATAGGGCAACAGAACAGAACATTCCTCCTTCACTCACACCCGGCTCTGTAGGATGTCTGCACAATTCCTCTTGTGCATCTAGATTCCACTTTAGCTGTAATAAAAGTAAAAAAAACAACAACAATATTTTTAATTCAAAATCCAGAATGAAAAGTTCTTTAACCAAGTTGGCTATATTTGAAATGATTTCCAGTAAACAACATGTTAAAGAAGTGCCTGAAAAATCAACACTAAAGTTGCTCCAGAACCAGTTGCATCAATAACAGAATGAAAATAAAATAATAATAATTAAAAAAATTATGTAATTAAAACCAGGAAATTACACACCTAACAGAATCTATATGATATACTTTGTATTTTTTAAGACAATCCAGTTTGGTAGAGTGCTTTTAAACCTTTGGACAAGTTGCTGCAAAGTTCAAATATCTTCCAAGAAAAGGCAACAATCTATTTTAAACTAAGGAAGAGAGGGGGAAAAAAAGTTAGTTATTAGCAGAACTAAATTTATTTTTAATGAATGTTACGCAACATATTCCACCCAGGCTTTCTCTAGTACCCAAAGCAGGAATCCAAAACTAGAGCTTCATTCGACTATGAGGAGCAGCGTACAGGCTTAGTATCTATGATTAGATAAATCAATTAATGAGTTACTCAGATAAAAAATAAAAATAAAACAAACAAACTAGGAGTTTTAAACTACAAAACATCGCATTAATACTGCAGAACAAAATGACACGGCAACCTGTGCAATTATTGGCACCCTTTAAAAAAAATAACAATGCATAAAAAAATAGTAACTAAAGCAAAATAAAACTTGGTATTAATTCCAAAATAGCTGGGAGTCAATCAGAAATAGTCAATCAGACAAAAGTGTATGTAAATTAAGCATTTCAAATGTTTTAACTGTTCAGGTTTAGCAATTCACGATCTTCTGTCTCCTATGTGTGATTTCTTTGGCCTACTCTCCAAAAAAAGACGATGAGAGAACATCTTATTAAAGTAAGACGATAAAATTTCAATTTGGGCAATATGGCATTACTAAAGAGACATTTGTTTGCAAAATCTGCAAAGATGATTTTTAAACTGATATTTTGGAGGGGGGCGTTTCAAATAAAAAAATGGAGGGTGCTGTAAATAATAAAAAAACAACAAAAAAAAAAACAACAACAATATCCTGAACAATGCAGTACATTCTTAAATGGTGTTTCAATCAAATATAAAGGCCCAAAAAAACTTTACTATTTCTTTTAAATAATGCAATAATTAATTAGAACAACCCATTTCAAGATGGGGACAAGAGGGAAAAAATGGCTTCAGTCACTCAAAATACTTTTTTTTTTTTTCAACTTAAATTTCTAATAAGTACACGTTTTACTATCAAGTAAGATAATAATTAGTGAAATGCCATTAGACAAGCTTCATCTTATTGGTAAAAGGTAAATCACCCATTACTGCTTACACTTTCTATATAGGAAATATCATGGCACAGCAGGTAGCTTGCACTTTGGAACTGTGATGCTAAAAAACAGCATCACTTCAAGACACAAGGTCAACTTTTGACACATCTTAAACATGTCCTCTGAGTTCTTCCTAACAAACTAAAAACGCCCAGCTGAAAAGCAAGAAAAAAACAAATCGAAATCTCCAAAGACAGCGGGAGGAAACTTGCTGCAAGTCGCTGCACGACGCTTATTTCTGCGGCTTTGGAAAGAACACAAACACGGAACACCGATTAGTTCACTAAGCTCATTGATTCATCACGGATGGGGGTGTGACCGTTAAATACACCGTCTTGCATTCCCTCATGCCCAATGTGAATGCAAAGTGTTGAATTTGTAGCGCTCCCTCCTATCAATCCACTTCTAATGGAGATCCTGCTCCGCCGGCCATTTAGGCAAAGAGTCTGGAATGCGGAAAAAGTCCGAACACGCTAAAAAAGCAAAGGAAAGAGAATATAGGGTAACTGTGGACATATCTATACGAATTAACTAAAATCAAGGCAATATGAAAGAAAGAGAATATTTGAAGCATCAAAGCAAAAAAAACTGCCAGAGTTTATCCGCTAAACAGACGGCGGGCAGCTACAAAAGAGGGTGAAAAAGGCCAAACAAAAGCAGAAAATAGTTAGAAATGTGAGGGCGGTAAAGCCCTAGTACAAAGTACAAAGCAACGGTAAATATGGACAGAGTCATCCAGAAGGCATGTATGAGCGACACACATCCATACTGGTCGGCTTGACGTCCGTCAACGTCCGTCACTCCGCTCGCGTTGCGCAGAGCAGCGCTGAGGGTCAGGACTGACTGAGCTGTACGATCGGGCCGAGGCAGACTGGATGAGGACGGGGATGTCCTTTGTCCTCCCCCGCTCAGGACAACTTGGCAAAAGCAGAGAGAGTTCCGGGTAGTTGGGGTCTCCGACAGGGGTCAGGAGGAGAGGCTGTGCGGGCAAGGATTCAGTGCTTTAGAGGACCGTTGCTCTGGGTTACGGAGTTGGAGATTTCCAGGAAAGCGGTACGCATCAGGTTGTGCGACTGGTCGGACAGGGATGACACGTCCTCTGTGGTCAGTCCCTTTGTCTCAATCTTTGGAAGGATCTTCAACCTGATGATTCCTGTGGAGACATGAAAACAGCAAACATCATCTTCCTCTTAAAACCAACACACAGAAAAAACAAAACATGAATACAGTGCAACATTTGAAGCTTGCATACCTGATCTGAACTGCTTTTCTTTCCGAAGGTAAAAATTGCTGTAGGAGGAGAAGACTACGGGTACGATGGGAACCTATAAGAGGCGATGGAAACAGAAATCGTCACAAACACATTGTTTTACAAGAAACTCAGCATAAAACTCGCAATTTTGATTTTCTCTCTATGGCTGAGAGGCTGGAAGGCCCCACGAGGGCCCAAGCAGCCAATGGACAGGACAGACGGAGCCAAATATGTCTCTCCCAGGGGGCCTAACTGCTTCCTCTCAACGTGGCTGAGTCCAAACAGAAAGACTGCAGGATGTCTCAAAAAAACTAAATAAAGAGATCAGAATGGTTTCAGGTGTAAATGTAAGTTTAATCTATTTTACCTCACCAAAATAGTCACAATCAAAGCCGTTCATATGAATTTGCTTTATTTGTTTTTTGTTTTTTTTTATATTACACAATGGTCCAACGAGAAGATGTGCATAAGTGCAAAGAAAAAGAAACAGCTGACAGGTCAGAGAAAAAGGGTTGGAGCAGCCTTTGACTATTACTAACTAACGCTGCAGATCACTCCTATGTAAACCCAACAGTAAAGCATGGCTGGGACAATCTATTAACAGGATAACCATCCTGACTTTTATCTACTTTGGCTATGGTGTGTCGCAGGGATCTATACTATTAACCCCTTCTTTTCTCTCAGCAACCCTTCACTCAGGGTTCCATTTAGAGGAATAATCTCATTTGTATTGTTATGCTAATAAGTAAATTAACTAGCTCGAGGACCTTAAATGTTTTGAACTTCAATGATTAATACGGTTAAGGTTACATTATTTCACCTCTGACTCCATAACTAATAATCCGCTGCCACCAGTATTGAGGTTAAATTAGACGCCGACTTTAGACTTGATGCACAAGTAAACTCTGTAGTACTAACAAGCTTTTTTTTGTTACCTCAAGCTTTGTTTATTGTAATGAGCTGCATTTCAGGCCTCGCCTTTAGGTTTTCTCCGAAAGGCAGCTGCTTGTCCTTCCGTGTGTTAAAGAACTTATTTATTTTGAAAGGCGTTAATTACGGTGGTCTACAAGCGCAGCGAAAAGTGAAAAGCATTGCAAACACAAATGATGCACAATTCGAAGCGCGTAACCAGAAAAAAAGTAGATTGAAAAGTAAAACACTACAAAAACTTCATCCAGTTGTTTTTTTCATGGTTGTTTTTTTGTGGTTATACGTTTTGGAGTTGGTATCATTTTACCCATTTAATCCCACCGGTCACAATAGTGACCTTAAAAAAATGTTTCATTGCTGAGGCTATAAAAATATTACTGGATGGTCTATCAATGCATTTCCAGCAGATATAGAATTTCTAAAGGGTCTCAATTAAATATGTGCATTGTCACATGTTTATGATAAATTGTCACATGACCAGAGCAGTTTACTTCTTCTTTGCGCCAAGAGAAGAGGATGGTAAGAAACCTCCCAAAGAAAAGGTTAGTAAATTAGGTTAACAAAAAGATATAGATTTTTGACACACATCGTGTTTAAGGTGTCTAGTATTGATATATGCATTTGCTATTATTTAACTTTGTTCAATGTGGTTATAGACCTCACAAACATGTCATCGGCAACAATTTTGACCGATGGGATAAACCATTGTATCTACATGTTAATACAAATAGGCAAACAGTACTATCTTACAGTCTATTGCTACTTAACTTTCTACCCAATTTTACCCCCCC